>NLAK01000120.1:0-39893 GCA_002370295.1 Metschnikowia bowlesiae | reverse complement strand
AGATGGCAATAGCAAGGACCAAGAACCAATGAGCAAGGATGAGCCAAAAAAAGGACACAAACAGACAGAAGGAGATGACAAGGACCCAGGCCAAAAGCCCCCAGTAGCTAAAGCAGACCGCCAGGTCGAGCCCGGAGCTCATTCGAAAGATATGCCTGCCAAAGACGTTCCCCCTAATGTTTCAGGTGTATCTAGTGACTTAGGATTCTCCACTTCCAAAATCGATGACATGGTCCATGGTACATCGGACGTTTCCGGTACTTACCAAGGCTCAAATGTGACTTCCTCGGACTCGAGAATGCATCAGAAGCACGACTCCACCCAAAATTCGGTCTCTAACACCTCTGAGTACCGGTTTTATGATATATCTCACTCGACAAATCGGTCTGATGTGACCGAAATCCGTGGTGGAGATTGCCCAGAATGTGGAGACATGAACAATGCAGACGCATCCGGTCAACACTCCAGACCTGTTCGGGAAGCTGCGTCTCCTACCACCATCTGTGACGAGTGCCCTGCTGCCACAAAGATTGTGTGGAACACCTGTACTGACTATACCACCTACTGTTCACTGAAGACCACCTTGACCATAAGCAAGTGTGAGGATGTGTGCAGCCAAACCATGGTGACGGTTTCCGCACCCACCATGTTTACCTGCCCTGGTGTTTGCATTATACCTGAGACTATTGTTGAGAGAGTTACTCGCAGTGGTGTTGAAGCGGTTGCAGCAAACCGAGTCGCAGTTGAGACCGGTGACGCGAGAGGAGCCATCAATGCACCAAAGAGTGTTTCCCCACTCTCCGCTAAGGAGGGGAGAAAATCTTCTGAGTCAACCAAAGACAACGAGTTAAGCAAAGCTTCTAGTGAACAAGGGATAAAGTCTGAGCAAGAAATTAGACCCAAGGACAAGGAATTTGGATCTAAAAAGCACGAACAAAATAATTCTGATGAGAAGGAAATTGGATCCAAAAAGCACGGAATTAGCTCGGATGGGAAAGAAGTTGGATCCAGAAAGCTCGGAGTCAGTTCTGATGAGGAAAAAGTCGGTTCCAATGAGAAGGAAAACAAAAAAGGGAAAGAACACGCGCCAGAGAGAAGGCCAACCATTAGTTCGAACAAAGGAATCGCTTCCGAAGAGCAAAGTAATGATGTCCCCAAACCAAAAGCCGCCAGATTAACTGGAGACTCTGCCCGTTCTTCCAAGACAAGGCCAGTTGTCCCTGACGAGACCAGCACTCTGACCCTCACCAAGACCTTCACGAAGCCAGGCGTGACTCCGTATGGCAATGGAGCTTCAAGAATGCCTGTGGGGGCATTCTTGTTTGTGCTCGCCTCTTTGTTGATGTAGTGGCAAAGCTGACTCAACCAGGCTTTAACGCCGGACCTGAAGATGCTGAATGGCATCCAGGTTATTTTCGATTTGCTCTTTTCGGCACTAGGCAGCGTCATGTCTGAACCTACTGCCAGTGTATAACTTAATACACTTTTTGCAAGAGTGCTAATGGATGCACCCATTGTAGGATTGCGCTGCGTGACTGTTTTTTGACAAGGAGTTTTTTGTATTTGCAGCCCATCATTTAATGGTAAAGTCCATTTCTCGAGCACCTATTGGGGTAGATCAATGCTTGCTCTGTTGCGAAACGGATCCAAAGGATACTTATAGGCGGGTATCCTGGCCGGGTAACACCATGCAAGTTGCAAACATATGTTTCATGTTCGTGCAGGATTGCATACGCCCAGGGTATATAAGAAGGCTTTTCTCCCTCTTAAGCCAAGGGATTTTTCGACTATTCTGGGCTCAATGCATACTGTGATATACTTGAGGGCGTGAGACATGCTTCTACATTTCAAAGACAGACATTTGAATGAAATCGCAGTGCTGGCTATTTCTCTCACTTTTGCTCCGTCATTGGGCATAGTGGCTGCAAATATAGCGGATTCTCGATAATACAGGATTATATGAAATGGTCACAGAAAACTCATCAAAACAGGCAAAGTTCTGTGCACTACATGGTCTCAAATGGTCTCAAATGGTCTCAAATGGTCTCAATCATTCTCAATTGAATCTGCACATATTGGACCAAAAGGCTGAATATAGCACTCGTCACGAGGCGAAAAATTTCAAAAGTCGTCAAAGGTGTGGTCAAATCGCCAACATCGTTTCAAAGCTGCAAGATTGCGTGTACAAATTTATCATGAACTTACCAACTTTCAAGCGTTGCTAGCGCGCGACATCCGTCCAGACCATAAACCTCACCTCTGACACTTTGGTTGCATGTTACGCAGCCTAGGCGTTAGTCTAAGTCTGCCAGGTTAAAGCCTTCAATGGCGTATCCATACAATGGGTGTTCCCAAACATGGACCTATCAAACATTGAGTATTGCCTACGGCGCCCAAAGGCCGGAACTCTCCCCAGCAGGATTATAGGAATTTCAGTTCCTTGTGTATCCGAGCTGACTATATGCCAACTAAAATTGGGTGGTGGAGTTCCAGCTCTTCAACTGAGGGTTTGACCAGGATCTCTCTCTGGCTAACTTGCTTCCAAGTGTTGGATCCACTGGGTCGTCTTCCGGTATCGTTCCTTCTGATCGGAGCACTGATGCGTGAAATCCAGCGGCCGAAGTATCACATACTACAGCCGAAATGGTTTGCCCTAAAAGGCTCCACTAGCTCAGTTTCCCACAGCCCGCCCGAATAGGAAACCAGCGGCTCTCGAGGCGGTTCAGAGTTTTGCGCGGTGCATAAACTGGCGCACTGGATCCTTTGTTGATTTCCAGGCTTGCTTACGATAAGGTATAGCCTCTATGCTAGCAGCGATGCAACCGGTTCTTGTGAAAGCTCCTGGTCTTCAAATGAGCGGAAACTCCATCCCTAGATCGCAGCGGCTCCCCCAGTCGCTCCGCACGCTTGCCGCCGGCAGTCCTATATGCAGAAGCGTACTGCATGGCCCTCACTCAACAACCAGTGACGCCTTTTCGCAGCCGCGGCTGCAACCCATGCGCCCGTCTTTAGCCCTGTGCTTGGACTTTTTGACCGAATGCACCGGTCTTCCCCCCACATTCTATTCTGAAATGGGCCGGAAATCCTCTGCCATTTGGTTCCTTAGACGGCTGGAGAAACGCTTGTTTTGAAAGCTTTGCGGTCTCTTCATCTCGTTTCAGTATGTTGCAGTACAGCGACTTGAACCGTTCTGCTGTGGTAATGGGCTGGAACCATTCTCTGCCTTGGTCTGAATCTTTGGGAGATTCCTACAGCGGCGTGGTCCTCTCAGAAATGTCGGATTGCTTCGTCTTTACTTGAATTACAGTGGGACATTGCCCTAATCTTTTGAGGGAGAGAATCCTAGTACTAACCCGGTTATCGTGAATCCAAGTGCCTAACATGGATTTTATTTAAAATGAGACTGATTCATATCCATGATTCTCAACTGACCAACTGGTGCTTACAAGTCCCCCGAGGGTATTGTTTTTCGTCTAGTTCCTTTTATGGTGGTAATTACGTTAATTCAAGGCTGAATAAGTCAATTACAGGGCTGATTGGTTTGTGCCTCGTTTAGCTGTTTCGAAAATTTCAAGTGTCCGATACTGGGGCCCTTTTTCTAAGCTTTATTCGTGATTTGGTGTCTATAACCGGTATTACCGTCAGTTACATGTTGGGTTCCACTTACTATTCTGGTTCAATCAGCGCCTATTGAGTACTTCAAAATTGTTACCTTAGTCCCTGTGATCATGTGGTTTTATTAAACGCTATGGGGCCTCATCAAAGAAGCGCTTCGAGTCCTCCTCGATGTCATTCGTGTAACCATCAAGATCTTGAACATGAGTCGTCCCCTGCAGTTCCGACCTACATGAACAGGTTTCATAGGCTGGAAGGTTGGATCTCATGCTTTGAACTCCCCGAAGCGAAGAATCCGGGCAGCCTTATTTATCCACGTGGACGTTTACGGATTCAGTCATATTCCATAGGATGGGGTAAACTCTAAAATGACGAGGGAGTCGAAAGGAGCTAGACTGAATGGACAGCACAAGGTGGCTGGTGTGTCTTCGTCCCCGCCACAAGCAATGCAAAGGGTCCAGTCTCAGAAGACTTGGAACCATGCACACCCCAGTGGACTTCAGCAACACAAACAGTGAGCCGCTGCTGAAATCGGAACCCGCCGGCATAGCGAACACGTTGATACAAGCCCGAAAGCCAGTCAGCGTCCACAACGGCACTCCGTTGGATTCGTATGGTGCCGTCTCCGCCCCCCATTCCACTGAGCTTTGGACCTTTTACCCCCAATAGGAAATTGGCGGCTGACATTGACTAAGGGAAGCACTGCAGACCACCCAGAAGTGCTATTACGCGTGCATCCTGTCTTTCCCGCTGGCAGGTGGATCTAGTGTCATTTGATTTTGATGGAGCGTAAGGGTCCGAAGTATCCACAGGTTGATAGGAATCCTGATTCACGCCTCAGAATAGTCATGGTCTCAGTTTACCAGTACGCGGGCCCTTGAAGCCGTGGTCCAGCTGGTTCGATCTTTCGAGACAAAAGTCGTCAAGCCCGTACCTTGAAACGAAACCAGTTATGGATAGGCACGAGGAATGGGCCTCGGCATCAAGATGGTGTTTGCGGACGGCCAAGTAGTCAGCCCTGACCACGTGGTGTACGCCACAGAGCCATCACATGGCAAAACATACAGACTCAGCTTTCAGACTCAGCTTTCAGACTCAGCTTTCAGACTCAGCTTTCAGACTCAGCTTTCAGCAGTCGGTATCACTCAAGGGTGAAGAACGGAGGCCAGTGTGGTTCATCCAATGGGCCAGCTTGCTCAGACCACACGCTTCCGCTAGAGCGATTTCCCGGGCCCCAGGAGCTCCACCCCCTTCGGAGCCATGGACCTCGATGCCAAAAAAAAAAAACTAACCAGGGCTTTGAACATTACATGACCCTGTATATCAGACATATCGAAACATTGACTGAAAAATACATGACCCTGTTTTTCTGATATATCGAAACATCGGCTGAAATTGAAGAGATAAAGAGTCAAATCTTCATCCATTTGAGAAGAAGTATCGCTCAGGATTAACTAGCTCATATGACTAGTTCTCATCGCCAATCAACCCTGACAGATTTCATCATAGAAGAGTTTTCGTGGTATCACCGTCTCATTGAGGAAATACGGAAGTCTCCATGCATGAGAACATCAATAGAGGATGGCGACGAGAGCCATGACCACTGTCGAGGAGAAGAAATATCACCATGAGGAGACATAACACTCAAGTGCCGCAGGGCCCAGTCGCTTCCAGTTAGCGTAGCTAGTACCAAGGACATAAATGCCCGGGGTGAATCAGTGTTGTCTTTGAGGGTGGGGGCATATACCCAGGCGCCACATTTTGGGAGCCGGATTGGGGCAGTCGTTTTTGGCAGGAGCTACGGAAGGCATCAAGTCAGCTCTGCCGGAGTCAAGCCTGCCGTCAGGCTCAGCCAGATTCGAAGACTGAGAATAAGGCCGATTTTCGGGAATTGGAGCCAACGCAAGGTCTTATGTGATCCAAAGTTACATGCCCCGGTATATGCAATATACTGAAACATGGGCCGAAAGTTAACAGATCAAGAGCCAAATGATCTACCGATTGATTTCAAGCCAAGGCGGCGGAGTTTGCTGCCGGTTCCGGAATGTGTCTTCCCAGGCCCCAGTTCTCATGCCCGTTTCAACGTATCGGCTTTTTGGTGCTCAAAGGGCCATGTGGTCCACGAAGGTGGGATGAGGGTTTGAGGTTTTGGCCTGGAACATGACCTCTCTCGTGGAAGGGGACCTTGAAACCTCACCCTCACTGTGGTGTCGTC
Source organism: Metschnikowia bowlesiae (assembly GCA_002370295.1). Taxonomy (NCBI): domain Eukaryota; kingdom Fungi; phylum Ascomycota; class Pichiomycetes; order Serinales; family Metschnikowiaceae; genus Metschnikowia; species Metschnikowia bowlesiae. Next base: position 34,063 of record NLAK01000120.1, on the reverse strand, counting down.
GCTGGTGCAAAGCCCATCGTCTCCCACCAGTCCACTGTTACAGCTTGGACCGGAAATATAAAGAAGTTTTAGTTCGGGACCGGCTAGGCACTCCAAGAGATGGTCGAAGAAAGAAGTGCGCGTGACATGAGACCAACTTGAACGACCCCATCGCCATGCACTAACGAGCAACTGTGCCTTTGCCATGCCCTCTTGCATGACTCCAGTGTTTTCAACGGACACGGCGGTCCACTTCGGAACCAGCGCCGTTTTCGAAAGCGCTTGTCCAATGAGCTCATCAGGGTCACTCTTCTGGAGGAAGGGAGCCAAGTGGGACTGGGCTATTCGTCCCATGGGCCTCTGCAAGAGGCTGACAGACTAATCCATGCACCAGGATGGTGCTGGTTCCGCTCCAAGAATCCTGAAGCCCCTAGATGTACGGCGAGCCGAATGGGAAAGTGTGTCCTTGTAGCCTCGTCTTTCATTGGAGTGCCAGTGGCAACCTCTTTCCGTGCCTTTCAACACCAGACCATGTTGGTAGCTCGGTTCTTGGCTGGTCTTATTGAGGTCCCCTGGGGTGCAGAACAAGTGGCCCCGGGACAGATACGCTTCGCAAAGGACACTCGAGCTTTGGAGGGGCAATGGCAGGAGAGACGTTACTAGGATCATCGGTTGTAAGGGTCAGAAGTAATAGGGGGGCCCAGAGAAGATACGTATAGAGGAGAGAGTGCCGAAACCGTGGAGTTGTATCAATTGCGGATCTGTCGGTGAAGGACGGAGCCTTTCCAAGACTAGGTTTGGGTAAAGAGCAATCCATTGGCAAAGGGAGGTCTTTGCAAGCGTCTCAAGGTGCTGAAAATCGAGTCGGATGAAGCACCAGTTACGAAACCAGAAACCGAAGTGTGCGAAGAGCTGAGTAGGATTGGACTGTAGACTGTTTTAGGGTGAGACTACTGCTTAGCCGACTCAGATTGAATAGCCTCGTAGGATGGCCTCGTGGATTGACTAGCCTCGTAGATTGACTAGCCTCGTAGATTGACTAGCCTCGTAGATTGACTAGCCCGACGTAGACTAATTAGACCGTTGAGATCGATTGGCATGGAGCACACTAAAACATGTCATTATACTTCAAAGCAGTGAAGTCCAACAACCAAACTCGCCCAAGCCGTCTCTGCAAGAGGTAGGCTCAGTGCATCATGACTCTTCTGTCGTGCAGCAGGGCATGCCTGAGCTAGCAATGGGCTTGAATAATAGCGATGACGCGGCGACGCAGGCCCATATAGATAAGATCAGTCGTGAGCAAGATACACAAGTTGGGATTCTTTGGCAGGAGCCAAGATATATCCTTTTCTTCATTACGACATTATTGCTTGTACCCATGTTGGTCACCAAATACATATGTCAAGATTCATGGGTGAACGGTCTCATTTACCCAGGAATTCTACGGATGTTCATGAGCCAACAGCTGGTTTTCAGCACGGAATCAGTGTGTCATGCGAGGGGCTTAAAATTCACGGTCCCTACTCAACGTTTCAACGACAATAACTCACTGGTGAACTGCTCGAACATCCTTATATCGCTCTTGACGTATGGGCAGGCACTGCAGAACTATCATCATGAGTTTCCTCATGATTACCGAGTATCCCACCTGGTATGGGCATTCGACCCAGCCAAGTGGCTAATTTTTATACTAGCGCAACTCGGGCTAGTGGAGGATGTGGCAAAGGCGCGTCAGAACTTAGTGATTCAACTTGAAATACAACAACAACAAAAGGTTTTGAACCGCATCAAGTCAAAATCACTCTTGATTTCTTCTAAGGATTTTCGCAGGCTCTGTGATTCTTCCTCAAGCAAAGACAGAATTTACATTGTGGTGCAGAATATCATTCACGATATCACACCATTTATGGACCAGCATCCAGGCGGGTTATCGCTTCTTAAAGCATCACATGGAAAAGACGCTACTAAGGCATTTTTCGGCGGCGTGTATGGTCATCTGACAGCTGCAGTCAATTCACTAGCGACCATGAGAATTGGTGGGTCGAGAATTGGTGTGTCGAGCCTTGGCAATAATGAAGAGGTGTGGAGCCGAGCAGTGAAGGAGGAAAAAGAGGGCAGAGATGGACATGATGAGCTGAGTGGGAGATATCAGAGTGCAGAGGCTGCTTAGTTGAAAACTAGGGCATGTATGAATGTTTGGAGAAAAGGGGGAGTGGCAGAAAACATTTCGCAGCTAAGAAGGCGCGATAAGTTTTCTGGTTCACACTCGAGTGGTGGTGCGGCAATTTCATCATACCCTCAACACCACCAGCGTCGAAAACGTTATTTCGAAAACGTTATTCCAAACCAAGGACTACAGGGGCGCAAAATCATGTTCTGCAATGCCATTATCAACATCAATGATAATTTTGATAATTGGGCAATTGATTATGACTTGGATGAAATTGCCCTACTGAACCCAGAAACCTGCACATGCTCAATCGGTTACGCAGGTGTCTCATTAGCACAGCAAATCCACGCAGATTGAACTTGCCCCACATTCGCAATTGTTTAGCCTTTTAATCGTAGAAAGCTCAACCCAAAAAGGTCAACCCAAAACAGCTCAACCCAAAACAGCTCAACCCAAAAAGGTCAACCCAAATTTAGGCACCATTCACCACGGCAAAAATAGCGCTTGGGCCCCATGCTGCCTAATGGATTATTTGCGACGGTCGAAGATGGTGGTTTCTTTTTACCTTTTGTATGTCGCGGCATAGTTTCGGCAATTTCTGGAGACACGTAGTCACGCTGAAGAACATAGAAGCTCTCGTTTTTATCCCTCACAACCCGAAGGATGTCGCCAGTAATTTTACACCCCGACTATTGGCACCAAAATCCCTGTGCTGAAACGAGGTTCTGAGAGAAGTATCCTCAAAACTAGGAAGTTATCGAGTCCCTAGAAAACGGGACTAGCATTCAATACAGCTTACGAAGAAGAAAAAGAGGAACCATTGACTAGATTGTCCAGTATTCTGACCATTGAAACTTCCGACCATTGAAACCTCGGACCATTGAAACTTCCGACCATTGAAACCTCGGACCATTGAAACTTCCGACCATTGAAGACCCGAGACTGGCAAGCTCAACATATTAACAGAATTCCAATGGACGATAAACACAAATTTATGATGCAGTCGCAAGGAGGAAGCCATGGCAACCCAAAGTCGCAATCACACCTGCTCAAGTCAACAGAGTCACAATCACGCCTGCTCAAGTCAACAGAGTCACAATCACGAGACCTGCTCAAGTCAGTCACGACGAGGCAAAAGTGGGCAAATAGACTAGCTGACCCAATATGACAAGCAGCAAACCCCAAGCAGCTCAGCACATGTCACGCATGGTCCCGCCAGGCCCGTGCCATAGCGCCTAGCCGGAGTACCCGTGGCCGGCGCACCCGCCTCGCCGCCGTAAATGCGCCTCCTGCATACATGCCTCTAGCGCCACCAACATGCACACCGCGGCCCGGCAGGTGGAGGGCTTGAGCAACCGTTGCCTCCCATCTGCACACCAACCACTTGCAACTATAAAGCCCGCCCCTCGCCCTCCTTGCTCCACCGCTCCAGCTGGCCAAAAATCCATAGCTGCAACAACTTCCAGGGCTTCCATCCCGCCCAGCCGCCACCTCCCGCCATCCCCGCCGCCATCTCCAGTCACCCTGGCCGCCTCATCCTCCCAGCGCCTTGCCCCACACTCCCAAGCCAGCCCAATGCAAAATGTCCAGCAATGACCTAGCCAAGAAACCCAAAACAAAGCTCTTCAACTTCTTGCGCAAAAACTCCCGCAGCAGCGGCAGCAGCCCCGCCAGCAGTGTTAGAGTCAAGACCCCAGATGCCGGCCACGTTCTCGACTCCCGCAGCCTTGATACGGCCTCGGACCACATCTCTGTCCCCAGCGTTGCTAAGCCCGCACAGAACGCCGACCCCAGCGTCGTGTCGATTTTGAACGATTCCCCCCCTCACAGCCCAGAAAAGCTGCGGCGAGTACCCAAGGCCTCCTCGGCCTCGGACGAAGAGTCCGGCCCCGAGTACGACCTCGATGACATCATGCTGGACGACGACCCAGACCAGCAGGACCACAGCTCGTCGCTTGCAATGCTCGAGGTCAACGAGGGCCGCGATTTGCTCAGTTTCTTCAGGGACCTTCCTGCCGACGCCTTGCACTTTCCAAAGTACACGCGAGTCAGCCGCAAGTCCGCCAAGAGTCCCAAGACATTGAACCATTTGTTCCTTTCGCAGGAGTTGAGGTGCACGCCCAGCCCCGCCTACGATTCCGAGCCATCCTCCGACCACGATGACCTGCCTCCGGCCACTTACAACTCGCAGGAGATACTTGTGATGGAGTTCTCCAGGGACGGCAAGTACTTGGCGGTGGCCGGCCGCGACTCCAGCATCTATGTGTGGCAGGTGATCTCTTCCCCGTTGACCAGACTCAAGTACAAGAAGTACAAGTCGTCCAAGCGAGAGACCTCGAATGGTTCGCGCAAGCACAAGATCCATCTCGATGCCCCGGTGTTTCTCCAGGAACCCGTGCGTGTGTTTGAAGGCCACACCAAGTCCGTCATGTGCCTCGACTGGAGCAAAAACAACTTCTTGGTGTCTGGAAGCATGGACAAGACCGTCAAGCTCTGGAATATCGACCGGTCCCGGTGCCTTGAGACCTTTACGCACGAGGACTACGTCAGCGCCGTGCGCTTCCACCCCAACGACGACCGATTCTTCATGAGCACGGCCCTCGACAACAAAATCCGTTTGTGGTCCATCATGGAGTCGTGTGTGGCCTACAGCAACCACTTGGGCCACGACTTCTTGGCAACCACCATGACATTCACGCCCTCGGGCGAGACATGCATCCTAGGCGGCTTCAACGGAATGCTCATTGCAGTGGAGACCCAGGGGTGCCAGATCAAAGCCAGTTACGACGTTATGCAAAAGCATCGCCGAAGCTCCCGTAACCGCAAAATTGTCGGCATTCAAATCTACAAAAACTCGACGTCTGGTGAAACTTCGGACGATTTCGCCGGACTTAACATGCTTATGACCACCACAGATAATAGGATCAGCCTCATTGATATCAGCAAAGGAAAACTCGTGACTCGCTTCAAAGGCAGCTCCGGCAAGAGCTCGTCCATGAAAGCTTCGGTCAGCGAGGATCAGCTGTTGGTGATATGTGGGTCGGAGGACCACTGGTGCTATGTGTGGAGCAACAACAACTCCATCATCAACAATAGACTACGACTGGCGTTGAAGGACTTATTGAGAGAGCTGAAGAGCTCGCTCAATGAAAAGCACAAGAGCTTGTCCCGTATCTTGCACGATAACAAGTTGTGGAACAAAGTCCCCGTTCAGAAGTTTTTGGACGGCTCTGACGACCAAAACTACATATCCAACGAGAACTCGAGCTATGCTGCCTTCCACGCGCATCATTCCCGGGTCAACATTGCTCTCTTTGCCCCGCAAAACACCAAGAAGTTGCTCAAGCTCTCCGACGACGCCATCTTCGACCTTATCAAGCGAGGAATCGATATTTCGGATTCGCCCGCCGCGCAGCATGACGAAGAGAAGCAGTTCCAAAACGGCCAGATCATCGTGACGTGCGATCCAACGGGCCTCATGCGCGTGTATCGCCAGGACTCGGCCTACTACATCCGCAAAAACTTGATTGAGTTGAAGAAGATGTATACCAGGCAGCTTGCCAACCTGCGCAGCAACTCGGTCAATCTGAACATCCAAAACCTCAAGATCGACTTGGCCTCGCTCAACAGCAAAATTATTAAGACCAGAAGCTTGAGTCCAGCAGCCAACGACACGCCTTCTCTCCGATCGCTGTTCCACCACCGGCTCAAGTCGGGGCAGCGCAACAGCATCTCCTCGCTTAAGCGCAACAGCAGCTCCAATCCCTTACAGGCAGCTGCTTACCTGCAAAACAAGTCCCTGCCGGTGGCCGAAAGAAGCTCTTACTTTGGCGGTGCGTCCCGAAGACCCGAGGGATTCATCCATAGCACAGACTCGTCTGATGCTGAGTATTCCCTCAACGAGAATGCGTCGCCGCCTCGGCTAGTCGAGACCCGAGGCAGGAACCGCAGAGGATCCTCCTTGGCCGACAGCGACTACCCAAACTCCATTCTTTCGCCGTTGGTGGGCACACACTTTGCAATGAAGTCGGTGGATTCCTTGCACTCGCGAGGATAGGGCACATGTGCGGAGGTCTTTTCCATGATCAGATGCCTGAATGATACTCAATCCAGGTTAGACAATAGCATCAGACCATATGAGACAAGGGCAACAATGTTAGACAATGGCATCAGATCAGACTAGACAATGGCCACAGTGTTAGACAGTGAAATCCGACAATGTTCAATCAATCAGTGCCGTTCAGCATTCATTAACGTTACCTCCATGACATGCAAACATTCAAAAAGACTCATTACGACATTACGAATATTCTCATTCGGACAGCTGACTAGAGCCACTCAGCTTTCTCTCCAGAGCAATTCAGCTCTCTGTTCAGCCATTCAGCTCTCTCTTCAGCCATTCAGCTTTCTCTCTCCAGAGCCAGTCCGGGGTCCGCCAGGTTGACGTTTTGCCTCACTATCTGCTGGTATAATGGCCCGAGAGCGTTGCAGTTCAACTCCATTCTGCTCGTGGCTTCGTCACCCAAGGCTCCCGTCCGCTGCAACGAAAACAACTTCACTGAATATACGCATAGTTCCTTCTCGGAGTCCCAGCTGCCATCACTCTCACCTTCATCACCATCAAACACAAAGTCCTCGTAGTTGACGTCCTCGCCCGAGCCTCGCTCGAGCCCGTGTCCAAGCTTGTGGGCGAGTCGGGCCTCTTCAATGAAGTACACATCCATCAAGGCCACTTGCAAGGCCGCGTCTATGGGCCCCGAAACGAAGGCCCTCAAAGACGTGTCGCCGAACAACACGTCAAAGTTCTTGAAGGAGTTGTTTGCGGCGAATTTGGCGTAGAAGACGCGTAACGCCGCCAAGATGTCGATGAACACGGTGGCCAGTCGCAGCTTCAACTGCACGAGCTTCCTGAGCAACAGCCGCATGCGGGCATTGGAGTCCGTCGTGGTTTCGTTGAGCTCCTTGACCAGTTCGAACATCTGGATGCTCAAGGTACTGGCGTGGCTGACCACGTCGGAGTAGTCGCCCAAAATCAACGCGATGTCAATGCCGGAGCTGTCGTTGCTGGCAAAAGAGAGGTCTTCGAGCTTCCTGGACAAGGTGGTCAGGAGAAACTCAAACACCGCCGCCCATGAGTCGGCCACGTGGTCCACCACCACAGACAAGGACGTGGGCCACACCTGCACCCAGGCACGGAAGTCTGCCTTGGAGAGCAACTTGACCACCAACACTTCCAAGAGGATCTTGGACGAGCCCAAGACCGGCTCCGACACAAAGCGGAGAATGCTGGTGAAGCCGGCGATCTGGTTGAGTTTCGCAAGCGGGCCCTTGACGTTGAGAAGCCGGTTGAGCACCACCTTCTGGTCCGCCGGCAACATGTGGCTCTCGTCGCTGTCGTTGGTGTCCTCGATTGGCTCGGATCCAAGCAAGTCGTCCGAGGCTTCGGCCACGAGCGAGAGAACCATGTCCTCGATTTTCGTGCTGACCTGCGCAGTCAAGATCTTTTCGTCCCGTAACACCTGGGCATGGCCCGAATGGTCGCCGTCAAAGCCGCGGAGAAGCGTCCGGAGGTATTGGTCGAAGGCCTCGCTGAGTTCCGCCGGGCCGGGGTCCAGGTCCGCGTAGTAACGCAACACCCTCTCGTGCACCGAGTCGTAGTCGTTGATGCTGGACACGCTGCTGTAGAGCCGGGCGATATGGCCCGGGATGGTCACGAGCACCGAGGTCCATAGCGCCAAGAACACGGCGTACACGCGGGCGTCGCAGCTCAGAAACTGCTCCACGCGAGCAAAGTACGTGATGAGCTTGGGCACCGCATAGTTGAAGTCGTCGGGATTGGACGCTGCCTTCTTCTCCGTGGTGAGAATGCTCAAAACAGCGCCCGAAACCATGCTCAAGGCGACGTACTTGAGTCGTGGCAGCACCAACTCCAAGCGGGCCTTGAGCTCCTCCGCTATAATAGACGATGGCGAGGCGGACGCATTGGTGGGCTGGAAGTCAGCGGATGACACATCGCACAAGGTGAAGAGGAGAAGCGCCTCCCACGAGCTCTGGTATGCAGCGAAGGTGTAGATGGTGGAAAACAAGCGGCTGACCATAAACTGGCACGGCACTTGGGACTCGTGCTCCATCACATCCGGCCGCTTCACCTGCACGTAGTGGGCGTGGGAGCACTCTAGAATCTCCGCCAAGACCTTGAAATGAAGGCTTTTCAGCACGCTCAAGCTTTCGGGCCCGTCGCCAAACATCAGGCACTCGTGCGTCGATAAGAACGGCTCAAACCGCTCCATTTCCTGCAGGCTTCTTCTCTGAGCCACCGCCACAATCAACTTGCACACCTCCAGCTGGGGCTTGGTGCTGGAGCCCGACACCAAGCCGGCCTCCACAAGATAGAAGGCAAACAGGCACACCTCGGTGCAGTCTGCGGGGTCCAAGAAGCCAAGCTTGAACAACTCATGGTAAACGCCGAATAGGTGGGTTTTGATGCTGGCCAGATGCTCCACCCAGGCCATGTTGATGAGCTGGTTCTTGAAGCGCTCGGTGAATTGCCGGAACCCCGAGCCCATGGTGTCTCTTCGCAGCGTGGTGCTTCGGTAGAGCTTGTGAAGCAGCTTGATCACCTCCTCCTTCACATGGTCGGAAGGGTCGGAGAGAAGCCATCCGAGGTAGCGTAAGTACTCGGGTTGCAAGAAGTGCTCGCCGTATAACGACATCCAGTCAGCCAAGTACCGTGCACACTCCACGCGCAAGGCCACATCCACATCGCGGTACCGGTGGACAAACATGGCCAGGAAGATGTCGGAAATGTACTCCAAAAGCGTGTCCTTTTGATGCGCAAACGTTTGGATGGTGTTGTTGATGGTGTCGATCTGCCGCTGGAGCGTCCGAGCGGTTTTATTGGTTTGCCTGGCTCGCGTGGTCCCAAGCAACCGCCGCTGCTTCTCCAACATCACCGAGGCCGTGGCCACGAGCTCACATAGGACCGACTGCATGGAGAGTAGGATGGTGGTGGAGACGTAGCGCAACGGCCGCACGTCACACGACGAGAGGGCGCTCAACCAGGCCAAGAGCGACTCCATCATGGGCGACGCCAACGACGAGTCGCCCAGCTCGCGCTTGTACAAGGCGCCGTTTTCGTGGCCCACGCGCACGATCTGGTCGAAGAACTCCAACACGTTGCGCCGGAAGAACTTGATCTCCTTGTTGGTGGACACGAACGGATACTCGTGGTACTTCTGCTTCTTGAACATGAGCGACACTTCGGTCACTGTCGCCGCGGCGGAATCATCGTTGAGCATGTCGTGGTTCTGCGTGACCGTGGTGCACCCGCAACACCTGAGGATGAAATTGAATAAGCGTGTGATGGCGTTGCACGAGCCATGGCTCCGGTCTTGCAAATAGGACTGTACCCATTGTAGCGCTAGGTCGTCCACACCCACGTCTCTGGAGGAAAGGGCGAGGAAGAGGGGGTTATCGTCCAGCAGGGCGTGATTGGCTGGATTGGCTGGATTGGCTGGATTGGCTGGATTGGCTGGATTGGCTGGATTGGCTGGATTGGCTGGGTTCGGATTCCCCTGAGTCGCCTGCTTTTGGTGGGCCCGCTTGGATTGGTCCCGGCGGGTAGAGCTCGAATTGGCCCTGCTTGCCTTGGAAGGCCTTGCGGCCACCGGCAGCTCGGGCTCGTAGTCGGTATCGCTGGAGACACTGTCCAGGGCGGAATCCAGGTCCTCCACAATGGGCAAGGCTCTTTTTCGCGTGGCTCGAGTGCCTACCATGGCCATGAAGAGATGGAGGAGGTTGTTGTGAGACGCGTGGTGCGACTTACGCGACGCGGGCCCGTGCAAGGGACCCGTGACTGCACCAGTACCTTCTGGGGAGTTTCAGCTCACTCTTGATTCCTTGGCCAATCCAATACACCAATGGCCCCAACAAATGTGCCATCGGCTCATCTTGGGAGAAACGGCCGAACCGTTGCCCAGACGCACCGTGGCCCCGACGCACACCCGTGCACCGCGCCCTCCCCCGCGCCCTCTCCCAAGACGCCGAGCCATGCTCACACCCATTCTTTCTCCTAAACATGCCCCAATTGCATTTGCGGTTGGTGCTTCAGACAAATGATGGAGACCGGCCGATCCTCGGAACCGGAACCCCAGAACCGGAACCCCAGAACCGGAACCCCAGAACCGGAACCCCAGAACCGGAACCCCCGAATCGAAACCCCAGAACTGACTGACCTCCAGAACTGACTGACCTCCAGAACTGACTGACCTCCAGAACTGACTGACCTCCAGAACTGACTGACCTCCAGAACTGACTGACTTCCAGAACTGACTGACCTCCAGAACTGACTGACTTCCAGAACTGACTGACCTCCAGAACTGACTGACCTCCAGAACTGACTGGCCCCCAGAACTCGCTTCGCTCCGCTCTTTTGTCTGGGGCATAAAGCCAAGTGTCGTCCTTCAATCAGGGAGCTTACCGCCAAGGCCCTCCTATTGCAACGGGTTCAGGGATCGCAAATTCAGAGTCACTGCTGATGCGTGAATGGTGAATTGTTTCCGGTGACTGGTGACCGGAGAGACGCGTGACTTTGTGGCCTTTTGAATCCATCCATGGTCGATCTGACGCCATGTTTATTCTTGTCAGGTGGATATCGGCAGCGCGACTTGATGCTCCTTGTCCTTCTGCGGCGACGCATTAATGCGGTGTGGTCTCTGACTAGTCTACCGATACCAGCATGAGTGGCATGGTCACCACCCTCTATCGATTCCCCAACGGCCAGGCGTGGCACTAGGTATCCGTTTTGCAGGTGCTTTTCAATATGCAGTCACTTAAATTCTGCAGTCACTTTAATTTTCCTCAATTCTGCAGTCACTTGGTTTTGCAGGCGCTTTTCAAAATTACTTACAATCTGGCATCCACTTATCGGTGTTTCACTTTTCCAGTTTTCGGCCACGCACGACCGTCGACGGGCCAAAGCTATCCCAGAATCTCCCCTTTGAGCCTAACGCATGGTATGGCGGATCAAAGCTTGCTCATGCAGATTCCACTACCACCAACCCAACAATGCCTGTCTCGTGAGTACTCCCGGACATCTGCTCCACGCCGCGATCCATTTCCGCGATCCAGAACACCGGCGAAGGTTCGTGTCAAAGCCAGCCAAACAAGTCCAACCGCAAAGTTCATGACAACTAAATGCATAGCTTGAGAATAAACGGTCATGGCATATAATGGAATCGCTTAATAACAGGCCGAAGGGAGGATGGAGTTCAGGAAGGGCAGCGGATCATCCATTGCATACATCACCATTGCAAATACCTCGTCCACCAAATTTCCCCAGAACCTGCGCCAGAAAACTACTGATCCAAGCCATCCCAAGTGTACCAGCTGGAACGTCGTCGTTGATGACACTCTTGTGTTGCGATTTTTGGAAAAAAGGCCCTAGTGCCTGGCGGGCGTACTCACACCTCAGTGTCTTGACTGCTCCACCCAGGGTTTCTGACACGAATTTTATTATGCTTTGTGAGGCCATAAAGCATGAGTAAAATGGCCGGCTTTCCAAGGGGTAGCGGCTAATAGTGTGACCAGTGCTAATCGTGTGACCAGTGCTGATTGTGTGACCAGTTCTGATTGGGCAACACTAAAAGCCCGTAGGTGAGATGCGTTGTGTGTATCCAGTACCCAGCGCACGTGCGGGGTCAAGTGGCTTGCGTCCGTCTCAACGTTTTGTCCCATCTCCCATGATATCGGCGATTCAGGCTCCGGAATACCGGCGGAGCTCATTCAAAGATCAAGCTCACAGACAAGCGGCTCGGATCTCGAATTGACTCCGTGAATTCTTTGCATTCCCTCACAACAATGGGATGCCCAACGTCGGCACCCGTGGGTTTTGCTTCTTCTCCTCGGCCAAACGAGAAGCGACACAATGTCATACACAATTTCCTTTAATATCGTGGCTCGAGTGCACCCGTTGATCACCATAACGAGAATTTTCATTTGCAAGAGATGGGCCCGGAAAATTCCCAACCGCCACATTTTACAATCTTCTTGCAGCATAAACACACCCAGACAAGTCCGCAGGAGCAGGACTCGAGGTTATGAAAGCGTTCTCGAAGACCATTGGTCCGCTGAGATAGACAGCAAAATTGCACAAAGTTTGGCAGGCATTGAGGTATCCAAATCGAGTGCATTCTCTCATGCTTAGATTTCAGAGCCAATGATGCTTATGACTTGGTCACCAAAGGCGATCAATAAGATGTGCGAGAGTCTCTCAAATGGCGTTTTTCAAGTGGCGTCTCAAGTGGCGTCTCAAGTGGCGTCTCAAGTGGCGTCTCAAGTGGCGTCTCAAGTGGCGTCTCAAGTGGCGTCTCAAGTGGCATCTCGACTGGCGAGTGTTTTGCAAAGAATTTGGAGGAGCTATCGAACCTATCCGGCAAGCTTTGTCTATCTGAAGCAGTCTGGAAGTAGCCAGACTGCAATTGGTCACATCCGGTATCCTCAAAGGAGAGAAGCAGGACTCTATGCGGGACCAGATTCGCCATGTCTAACCAATCACCCAGATAAAAGGAAGCATGGAAGCTGAGAATCAACCCAGAAACCGCTGCATCGTGGACCCGTTGGAAGGCCTTGTGTAAACCGCTGGAAACGGAGCCGCGGGACGAGCGTTCATCCCCAGAGGCTACTGCACCTTGGGAGCCCGGGGACGCGCGGGCGTGCGCCTACCAAGCTGGCGCGAAAAAACAAGCCAACAACACTGGGCCCTAGCCGTCACCATGTCTACCCCTTCAGAAAGTGACGCCAAGCCCGGCACTCCCCTGTATGATGTGACGGCAAAGCAGGAGGCCACGGACGAAAATGAAGCAAACATTGGCGAACAGTTAGGTGGGCAGCCAAGCGGACAATCAGGCCAGCAGCCCGGCGACAAACCCGATGACAAAACAGACAAGGAGGACAAGGAGGCCGAGCCCGTGGACCTAGAACAATTGCGGGCCAACTTCCAGGAAAAGGCCAAGACTTACTTGATCGAACAATCCAGGCACGTGGTGATTCCGTCCTTCTCCAAATGGTTCGACATGAACTCCATCCATAGCATCGAGAAAAAGCTGTTTCCGGACTTCTTTCCCCGCAAGTCGCTGGACGAGGCGCCAGTGTCAGTATACAAGACGGCCGAGACTTACCAAAATATGCGGGACTTCATGATCAACACTTATAGAATCAACCCGATCGAATACTTGACCGTGACCGCGGTGCGGCGCAACTTGGCGGGCGACGTGGCGTCTATAATCCGGGTGCACCGCTTCTTGGAGAAGTGGGGCTTGATCAACTACCAGATTGATCCCAGAACAAAGCCCTCCTTGGTCGGGCCCCAGTACACCGGCCATTTCCAAGTCACCTTGGATACCCCGAAGGGCTTGGTGCCTTTCGTGCCCGAGGGCCTTGCCACGAGAAACGATGGAGGTACATCTCTAGCCCCGCAAAACGGGCATTTGGACGGCGCTCCCACGCCTCAAGACACGCCCAAAAACGAAGATATTGCCATACCAATCAATATGGAGATCACGCGAAACATCTTCGACGACGCTAAGGGATCCAATGGCGCACCGTCCGTGACATACACGTGCAACGAGACCTCCAACGACATTTCCAATGTTCGGTACCACAACTTGAAGAGCAAGGCCGCGGCCGGCGGCAGTCTTGGGCCGCAGGTGATCAGCAAAGAATGCTATGAGCAAGGCCTCTTCCCGCTGAATTTCTCGGCTTCCGACTTTGTCAAGTTGAACAAGCAGAGCCTGCAGAGTGAGTGGTCGCAGCAAGAGATCTTGCTCCTCTTGGAAGGCGTGGAGATGTACGCCAGCGCTGAAAAGAACCCCCAGTCTTTGTATGTCAACAACAACGATCAGTGGGACAAAATCAGCGAGCATGTGGCGTCCAAGAAAAAAGATGAGTGCTTGGTCAAGTTCTTGCAGCTCCCGATTGAAGACAAGTACTTGCAAAAGTTGATCAAGAAAGAGAAGAAAGAGGTGGCGCAAGAAGGAGTCAACAAGGAGGAGATTGTACAGGAGGTGGTGAAGAAGCTCATTGAAACCGCCCAGGGCAAGGCTCTCGTGCAGCAAAACAGTGTCCAGAACTTAGAGGAGAGCGTGATTGACCAGAAGAACTTGATCAACCAGATCATCGAGTTAACTTTAGAGAAGTTTGAGATCAAGTCCAATTACCTCAGCCATCTAGAAGCGGACTTGGTCAAGACCGAGAACTTGTTGAACTTGCAGAGGAAGCAGGTGCTTGTTGAGAGATGGCTCAATTTTGAGAAGATCCATCGCTTCAAGGAGCACAACCAACACCCCGATTTGGCGGCGCTCTTGGACGACTTGTTGACGCCCATTAGCATCAACGAGATCAACCTGAACGTCAATAAGATCAACTTGAACGACGCGGCCGCTTCATCTGCTCAAAAGATACAAGAGCAGGAGGATGCGGGGTTGCCCGTGAGCGTGGCCGAGCCCAAGTCGTATAAGTTTTGGTCTGCGTGAGTCAAACTGTATATTAATTTTTTGTCAAGGGGAAAGAAGTGTAGAGGGTTTGGTGTGGGTGTCTCGGTACACCAGTCGGGCCCGCTGGGTCACGTGACGACGCATTGTGCAGCAGTACACCAGGGCGCCCGCGATGCACCCCCGTGCATCCGCCGGGTGCTGGATGCAACTTGCCGCCACATCGCCACGCCACGTTTCCAACCACACGAGCCGACCCAATACGGCAGCCACCTAGAGGTAAAGGCCGCAAGCGCACTGCAGGGTACTGGAGAGGCCGAAATAGGAAAAACGAAGCCACCACCAACGAGCCACGACGCTATAAGCAGGCCAAGAGCGCCAAGGAGGGAGTACCAAGTCTTGAGCCAGAGTCGTGTCTGGGTTTCAAACCAAGAGCTACATAAAGGATCAGGTGAAAGATCGGCAACCGAAACGGAGCCGAACAGAGTCTAAAAAAGGAAAGCCCGTGAGAAAGCTAACAGGGCTTCAAGGTTTGGAGCAAATCCGACCGAATCCAGCCAGAGTCAGAACGTGTATTGGACAAGGAGCAGGCGACAACTACAAAAGCAGAGATCTCCATTCAAGGACCAAGTCAGTATCTGCAGGTCACTTTGAAGCCTGAACCGACCAATAGCCCATTCGAGGTCAACAAGATTGGGACGCCAGCTTCTTCAGGCACAAATCAAATCATACGCACCTTGAGCTGGAGACTGGCAGGAGCGTTTCAGAATCCCGACCCGAAGGCATTTTCAAGCGGGAATAAGGCGAAAGCCGAGGCCTTGATATTGATCACCAGATTAGTCCACAATCCATTTCTCCGGTGAATCCATTTCTCCGGTGAACCCATTTCTCCAGTGAATCCATTTCTCCAGTGAATCCATTTCTTTAGTGAATCCATTTCTCCAGTGAATCCAATTCTCCAGTGAATCCATTCCCTTAGTGAATCCATTTCTCCAGTGAATCCATTCAATCCAGGAACATAGAAACTAGAAACTCCTGCACCCCTTCCGCACTTCAATACTGGGAAGGGCAGCAGAAAATATAGCCCTACCAAATCTTACACAAGGTTTATTCAAGACAGGGCTAATTGCAGCCCCAAACTAGAACAAGGTCGAACGATCTTTCCAGCCGCTCATGATCGCACTACGACGCTGGGCCAGGCACTACTGCCAGCCCGTGCAGAGACTCAACAAGCACCCAAGCGTGGCCGAACCGTTTGCTTATCCACAGGCGTCGCCGCAGGCCAACGACGATATCATCGTGGCCATGAGCTCCGGCGTTGACTCGTCGGTGGCCGCCGCGTTGTACGCGTCCAAATACAAGAACGTCCGGGGCATCTACATGGCCAACTGGTCGCAGACCGCCAAGTGCACCGAGGCCGAGTGGAACGATGTGCAGAAGGTGTGCCTGCACTTGAAGATTCCGTGTGAGCGGGTCAACTTCGAGAAGGAATACTGGAGCGACGTGTTCATGCCCATGATCGACATGTACGAGCGGGGGTTGACGCCCAACCCGGACTTGGGCTGCAACAAGTACATCAAGTTCGGCACCATGGTGGAGCACTTGGCGCGACGCCAGCGTGAGCGCCAAAACACGTGGTGGCTCGTCACGGGCCACTACAGCCGTGTGTGTCACGAGCCGCCGCGGGGGGCGCGCTTGCTCAAGGCGTACGACGCCAACAAGGACCAGTCGTACTACTTGGCCAGCATTCGGGCGGCGGTGTTGGAGAAGGTGCTCATGCCCTTGGGCCACTACACCAAGCCGCAGGTGCGGCACATGGCGCGCGCGTTCGGGCTCCACACCGCGGCCAAGCCGGACTCCGTGGGGCTCTGCTTTGTGAGCCCTGACCACACCAAGTTCCGCCATTTCTTGGACGAGTACATTGCGCCGAATCCGGGCAACATCATCACGGCCGACGGGCAAGTGTGGGGCCGGCACCGCGGCCTATGGCACGCCACCATTGGCCAGAAGCTGGGCATCTCCATGCCGCAGGGCGACGCGCGCTACAAGGGCACGTGGTTTGTGGCGGAGAAGCGTGTGCGCACCAACGAGTTGGTGATTGTGCGGGGCCGCGACCACCCTGCCTTGTTCCACCAGAACGTGGTTGCTGAGCAGTGGGCCTTTTTTGGGCTGCAGCATGTGCTGCTGATGACGGCCCTCTGCATGCAATACCGCTCGCTCCAGGCGCCTATTGCGGTGGAGTCTTTTACCGTGGATGCTCCTGGGACAGTGCTGATTCGTCTTCGCGAGAAGCAGCGGGCCATGGCGCCTGGCCAGAACATCGTGCTCTACAACGGGCTCGAGGTGGTGGGCTCGGGGGTCATCGGCCACATCTTTTAGCGACGTTTAATGTATATAACAAGACATGATAACAATGACAATAAGACATGATAACAATGACAATAAGACACGATAACAAGATATCATGACAAGATATCATGACAAGACATCATGACAAGAGATAATGACAAGACATCATGACAAGACATGATAGCAATGACAATAAGACACGATAGCATGACATGATAACAAGACATCATGACAAGACATAGACCGCGGTGGGCTATTCGAACTAGTGAACGTCGATGGGAATGATGAAGTGAATAACGAAGTGAATGGGCGGCCTCGGCCTGGATTGACCGGTCTGCAGGCTGTGCTGGGTCCTGACTGGACGATCCGCTCGGATGAATTGTCTTATCGCCTAGAACGCCGAAATCGTTGGGTAGAGCGGCTTAGAGTTCGTGTTGGGCGCCTTGTCATCAGCCTCACTGGGGTCAGCGGGATGCAGTTGGGACATGGAGCGTCTCTTCAACTCAAGGATGATGCATTCATGGACCATCTCAATCAACTCCTGGTGGTGCTGTACCGCCTGCACGTCAAAAGGCTTATCGTTGATGGAAAGATTTGCAAAGGCTTCCAAGTCCTTTTCTGTTGCGTGGTCACGGGAGCCCTTTTCCCTGAGGTCTCGCTTGCCGTCGTTGTCGCGACCCGCTAGGTCGACTTCATCGTGATCCGAGTGCTCATTATCGTCCGTCTGGCCTTGGACTGCGCCACTCAACTGCCCGCCTGGCAGCTGACCAGACCTTTGCGTATTGCTGATGCCCCCAAAGTCCACAGACACTGGCACATTGTCCTGGAACATGTCATACTCCTTCTTCACTTGCGGATACATGTGACCGGGTCCCGAGTGGTGGTTGTTGACAAAGATCTCGCTCGAATGGTTGGCCTTGGGCTGGAGCTGCGAGAGAGATGGGTAGAATGGCAGGTGGTTAGCGGCCTGATGTGAGGCTTGGCTTGCCGGCTGAGTGTGCTGAACAGAGCTTCCATGAGCACCATTCAAATTCTGGTATTGCATGTAGATGGACGTTGACAAATTGTTAAAAAACTTCTCGGCTTCATAAAGACTCGTCTGACTCATCGAGGGCATGAAGACTTGGTGCTGGTTGGCGTATTGCAGCTGCGGCATGCCCAGCGTCTGGGCAAAGTTGGGGGGCACTGCGCAGGGCACCTGGGAATTGAGGCTGGCGTCTTCAAACGCATTGAGCCGGTTGTACATGTCCATGTTGTACGTTGGCTCCACACGGGCCTTTTTAACGGTGTCGTTTAGGCCATAGAAGTTGAAGTCATTGAGGATGTTCATGATCGGCACGTTGTACTGGGGCAAGGCATTGTCCATGGGCCTCTTTCTGTTTTCAGGAAGCTCCAGCTCGCAGGACCCTGCGTGACCGTCCTTTTCAAGTTTTCGTTGCGCCTTTTTGAGGCTCTTCTGGTGCACCTCCTCGTGTACTCTAGAGTGCTTCTTCAAGTCCTGAGGTCGCTTGAAGCTCTTTGGACATAAGTGGCACAGATAAGGTTTCAACGGCACATGCACCCGCAAGTGAGATGTGATATGGTCCCTTTTGATGGTCAGCACCCCACAGTTGTCCCAGCGGCACGTCAAGGACAAGTTCTTGGATGACTTGCGGCCCACGTGATCGTAGCACAAATGGTCGTACATGCGCTCAGCAACCTCGAAGACCTCGAAGCAGTCAACCCACTTGCAAGTAAAAGGGCCTTTCAAGTCGGCGTCACGCACCTTGTGGTAGGTTTTCTTGGGTTTCTTGGGCACTTCTGCGACTCCCGACAAGCTGCTGAGTTCGGGCTTCACAGACAAAGGCAAATAAGAGGGGTTGGCGAAGTGAGGGTTTTCATGGTCCAAAAATTGGCCTGCGTGGAAGGTCTTGATGTCGTTGCCTTCAAGGGGCGAGTTTGCCGAGGACTGGGATGAAAACGACGCCTGGGGCGAGCCGTTCGACGATAGTTCGGGCGAGTTGGACACCACGTCAGAAAGAGCGTCCAAATCGAACCCGATGTCGCCCTCGATGTTTTTGTCGGAGGTGGCGTTTAAATACGACACGGGATGTAAATTGTAGTTCATGGTGAAGGCACTCCAGAGGGGCGGGTCAGGGACGTGAGTGGAGGGGTAGGAACAGCCGCCAGAGAGTAGCAGGTTTGGATGGCGGGTAGTGTGGCGGTTTAAATAGCGGAAGGGGAACTAACACCAGGTATGTGGGGAACCAGTTGTAAAGATGAAGAAAGTAGCGGGTAGAAAAGAAGGGGTTAGATATAGGACGCAAGACGCAAATGCCAAGAAGAATTGTGACCGCCAAGCAAACTGCACATTGCCCGCGCGCACCCCATTTCCTCCGCGTGTATGCAGGCTGCGATCTATTAAAGTGCGCACAGCCCCAAGAGGGCTCGCGGCGCCCTGCATTAATGGACGTGGCCCAGTCCCGCGGCCAGTATGCAGCGCTGGCCTTCAATTTGGTAGACAGCCGAGGTGGGTGGCCGTTTAAGTGCATATACTATGCAGTACGCATCCGCCGTGAACGTACCGGGGGTCTAGCGGCACCGCCCGCTTGGCCTTTGCGCTAACATGTATGTGCATAGATCTAGCGGATCTAGCATATAGTCCAAGCCTTGTGTCCAAGGCTGGGGGAGGACAATTGTACGAATGTGCAGGCTATGAGCCGGTTGGTTCGGTGGAGGCGGCGAGTGTAGTGTGGCTAGTTTGGTACAGGCAGTCAGGCAGTCGGCAGTCAGGCAGTCGGCAGTCAGTCAGGCAGTCAGTCACGACTTCACTGGTCGGGACATTTCGCAGGGTCTGATCGGGTCACCTGACTGGGAAGTCTTGTCGGGACATTTGGTCGCGACATATCGGGACATATCGGGACTTTAGGTCGGAACAGACCGACCAGCAGCGCGGTCCTGTGTATAGGCGTACGGTCCGCGCATTCTGGTCGCATCTTCTGATGACATGGCATGGCGCATAATAACCCAAGAAACGCTTTGTGCTTCTTTGAAGTGCGGGGTCGGAAAACAAGACCGCCGGGGGAGGTCACGTGCCCTGCATTTTCCGGATCAGTGCAAGGCACATGCGGCATAAAACAACATGTACTCCAGCCGGATTTCTCTACTTGCACGCCCCACGTGGCCTGTGGGGAAGGCACATAACGGAGCCCCCACGAGGCTTCTAGAAAGCCCAGGGCTCCCTCATGCATGCAGCGCTGTCATCAGTCTCGCGATTGCACCGGGGCCAGTCACGCATGATTTTCTCGCCTTTGCTCTTTACCATACACTCCGTGCATCGCCTCGATATAGTAGTGGCGCAACCTTTGTACACCAGGCACGTGACACCCGTACGTCCTGCGCACTCCAACCTGACACAAGGTATGCTATTACAGCACCGTCCTGCCCCTGCTTCACCGCTCCAGTTACACCCCAGTCCAGTTATACCCCAGTCCAGTTATACCCCAAACCAGCTCACACCAGCCCAGTTATACACCAGCCTCATGCATCCTCACCCCTCCACAAGCGCCACAAGGACACAGGTCCAGGAGGACGACGTCCGGGTATTGCATCTAAGGCCGTCTGCCCCAGACACCCGCCAGCAACCACCTCTCAACAGGCCTCGGGCGTCACCGCGGGTCCGTTGGACGGATGACGTGGTGGACAACGAGGACATGGGTAAGAAGAAATCCAAGATCTGCTGTATCTTCCATCCGCAGCGAGAGTTTGGCGAGAGCTCGGACGAGTCGCTGGGCAGCTCTTCGGATAGCAGCTCCGATGACTCAGGCACCGACTCCAACCGTGCCAAGCCGTGCTGTAAACACAACCACCAGCTGCGCAAGCAACCCAAGAAGTCACTGCCGAATGCTTATGAGAAGCAGCCGCATTACAAGAACCAAAGCGTGGCTCCACCGCGGTAAGTTTGCCGGAGGATACATGGAGACATCGAATACGGAAGTGGTCGTTCCCAGAGTTTTCCCCCAGGACTAGACTCTCGAGCCTCCCCGAGCTTCCCCCGAGCTACCCTTCCCAGTTTGCCCCGAGCTTCCCCGAGCTTCCCTCTCGCGGGTATCCCTCTGACTTCTTTTGTCACCGAGGACGCTTGGGGTAGGTAACTGTCATGTCGGACCACAAAATGATGTTAGCGGTTTGAGATGGTCACATTCCAGACTGACAGTGACGGGATGGGTTTGATTGCTGGCGTATATTAAATACATCGATGGTGGGTTGATATGCATTGCTACTGATGGTGGATGGCTTGCCACATTGCTACTTATGGTGGTTAAGGCTTAGTGACATTGCTACTGATGCCGGTCAATGGCTTCCTACACATTGCTACTGATGGCTTGACCGATGATCAGCAATCAAGAATCCCCAATAAAGCCCACGTCTAAAGCCGCCTAGAACAATACGGAAATCACTAGCGGTCATATATGAGTAGGGTATTATATGAAAAAACGAATAATCAAAAGACCATCGTGTGTAGAGCGTGCCCAGTAGTGGGACGAGAGATACCACAGCGGATATGTAATGCAGACTTTTGGAGTTACTCCGGGTTGGCGACGTGAAGAGCACGGTCCTGGTAGGCGTTGGAGTAGTCCTCGTCGTCGTTGAGAGAGAGCTTGGACTTGTTGTGCTCGCTAGGCACATCCAACGCCGGGTCCATCACGTTGTCGAACTCCATGATGGAGAACATGATGGGCCCGCCCTGCGCAGGCTCGTTGCGGGGGTTGAGCCGCTTCTTGGAAAGCGACCGGCCCATGGGCGTGGCCGCCGCCGCCCCCGACGCGGCCGCCGGGTTGAAGATGGAGAGAATGGACTTGCTGGAGCTGTTCCGCTTGATATGGGGCGACATGGGCGACGAGGACGAGCGGCTGACGGCGCCCGCGGCTCCGTTCTTCTCGTTGGTGAAGAGCGACTCGTCCGACGAGCTCTGCATCTCTTGGTCGTACTGTTGGCGGGAACGGCCAGCGCCAAAGCAACAGCAGTAGAAAAGCGTGCCCAAGGCCGCCACCGCCACCACGCCCACGGCCGTGAAGGTGCCGGCAACCTTTCCCTTGGAGTCGAAGAACGTTTGCTTCTCCTTGGCCTCGGGCAGCGGCGTGGGCGAGGCCGGCGAGGTTTCCGTGATGTACTTGGTCAGGACGCTGGCGGTGGTGGAGCCGTCCACGGTGATGATGGACACGACGGTCGTGGCGGACACTCGGGTGGATGTGGGCCGCGTCAGGCTGGTCTTGGGAATCAGAGAAGGTCTCGCCTGCGAGTCGCTTTCTGCGGTGGTCAGATGTTGAGGGCTGGGTGAGGGAGTGCTGGAAGTGTCGGAGGTGATGGGCAGGGACTGGCTCAGTGACTGGGACAGTGACTGCGCCAGTGGTTGGGACAGTGACTGGGACAGTGACTGGGACAGTGACTGCGATAAGCTCAGTGACTGGAATGCAGGGGACAGCGATGAGGGAGCCGGTGACGAGGATGGGGGCACTGACAGTGATGCAGGGGCCAGCGACGCCACAGTCAGCGAAGACAGGGAGGTGGCTTGCTGGGACAGGGAGGTGGCTTGCTGGGACAGTGATGTGGCTTGCTGGGACAGCGAAGTGGCCTGCTGAGACAAGGAGGCGGCCTGCTGAGACAGCGAGGCCGCTCTGGTGGACGTCGCCAGTGACAGCACAGTGGAAGGGTTTCCAAGGATGACGTACCCAAACACACCGCGGCCTCCGCAGTTCTCCTGCTGGCTGTAGCCCGGGCAGCCAGTGTCGCAGCGGCCCATGGACACAGTGTCTGCCGGCACGGAGTTGGAGCAGTAACACAAATACCCCTGGGTGATGGCCGCCGAGTAGCCGCCGGTCCTGCAGTGGTCAGAGCAGAGCCCGTTGGACATGTAGGTGTTGTAAATAGCCGACGAGCCCAAGTTGACCAGAGAGCACAAGTCAAGGGCCAAGGCGGACACCTCGAGCATCAACAGCAAGCCAACAAGCACATGGATCCAGGAAAACATCACAGGGGCGGTCACTGGGAAACAGGAGCTGGAAGCAGGAGCCAGGAATCAGGCGCTGGAAGCAGGAGCCAGGAAAAAGGAGGGCGTGAAGGGGAAGCGGGAAACGGTGGGCCAGAGTCAGGGAGAACCAGAGAATACGGGAGTGCGTATTAGCAGTTTCATACGTAGCTCTGGCAGATGGGCGGACGGGCGTGAGGGGGTGGCGGGGGTTCGAGGGTAGTGGGGGGACGTGGGTAGTGGGGGACGTGGGTGGTGGGGGGGGACAGTGGGAGGGGCCGCAAGGGCGTATTGGACGGACGGAGGGCAAGGAGCAAGGAGGAGACGAGGCAGAAGAAGCAGGCCCTTAAATATGTGCTTGGCAGGCGGTGATAGGTTGGTATTTCTGCATATAGCCGGTGTTCTAAAAACAGCCCAGGGCACTTGCTACGAGGGCCGTGATGGGGTGCATTGTCGGATGTTATTTACCACCCTTACCGTATCGAGCAAGAAAAGTGCGTCAGACGCTGCGATTCGCCTAGCTGCACCGTGTGTGCAGGCGGCGGCCGAGGCTTGGGGCCGGAAGGAGTCGCACCGGTTGCCTGTGTGTCAGGAGTGCTGCACGGCCGGGTATTAGTGCGCCAAGGTAATGTGCGCCGTCCAGCGTCATTCTTAGCACTGGGCTTGTCTGCCGGTCGGGTACCTGGTAGTCTTCGGGCACTCTGCTCGTCTGCCGGTTGGCCCTCTGCTCGTCTGCCGGTTGGCCCTCTGCTCGTCTGCCGGTTGGCCCTCTGCTTGTCTGCCGGTTTGCCCTCTGCTTGTCTGCCGGTCGGCCCTGTGCTTGTCTGCCGGTCTGGCCCTCTGGCAGTCTAGCAGCCATCCTGGATCGGCCCCTCAGTCTGGCGGGCACTCGGTACTCTGTCTGTCACTTTAACCCTCAGTCTAGTGGTCGGGCCTGTAAGGCCAACCTGAGACAAACACTCAGTAGCACTGCACCATCCCACTAGGGTGGCAGCCCGCCGCAGGGGCGATGCTTGCGGTTGCAGCCGTGCCGACCAATCTCCCGCAGCTCACGTGCGCGCTTCGCGTAGGGCCCGAGAATTTGTATGAGCTCTGGTACACGCACGACCGCCCAGGTTCTTGTAGTATAAGTGAGGCTCCTGAGCGCTTCCTCGTAAAGCCTGTGCAGTCGATGACGCCTTGCTCTTCTCCCGATTGTCTGGCTGGTGCTTGGCCATGTTTCTGGTGAGGATTTGTTTGGCGACATGCGGCCTGCCCCATTTATCCATTTAATATGATTATTCGATCCGATATCCTTGATTTCCTCATTGCTTGACTCCGTTGATTTCCTCAATGCTTGACTCCGTCGATTTCCTTATGCCTTGCTTTCCTCGATTTGGTTTCCATTCACCTAACTCCCATGATCTCGTGTTTGAAGGCGGAATTCCAAAGATGGTCCCTGCCTGCAATGGGCAACGCTCTACCCGAGCCACCATTGGGGATTCGCTGGCTTGGACGAATTGTTCACCGCGGCGTCGTTCCATTCATGCATAGGGGCAGTCGCAAGTACGGAACCCGTTTCGAGAGTCCTGCGCTGGGGCCACCTGGATTCATGACTGCCGAAAACCGTCTGGCTAGTCACCGGTCATGAACCATTGTCGTTCCCTCTCCTGCGAAGCCCAGCCGTGTGCCAAAGATATTGGAGCAAGAAACCCTGCTTTCTGTCTGCCTGAGCCGCCGTATCATTTGCCCATGTCTATGGATTTGAGCTAATTAGTATCGTACCAATTGGCATCGGCCAATCAGCATCGGCCAATCAGCGTCGGCCAATCAGCGTCGGCCAATCAGCATCGGCCAATCAGCTTTCGAGCATTTGATGCGCTCCTCTGAAGCTCGACACGTGAGCGATCCCCGTGGTATGAGTTCGGAATTGTTATACCCTTACACTTCTTGCTCAGACTTTGATTCCCAAGTACTTGGCTGGCGGATCAATTGCAGCCCTTTCGACCGTGGTCTATTACCTCCAGCAATCCGGGCATGAGACTGCCGGTAATTCTACCCTGCCAGGTATGGCGTGCCTGGATCTTTTGGACACCAAATCCGTGGCCAGGCCGATATTTGGCATAGACGGCGGGCCGTGACAACGGCAATGATGATGGTATACCCCAAATTCAATGGCTTAAAAAACTCAGCTGACGGATATGGTGATTATTCGACATGCAAGAGCCTGAAATGATCGGCGGTGTTTTCAACTTCTCATCGGGACATGTGATTCCTGGCCATACTCAGTCTTTCGTCAGCACTCAGAACTATTCAGATGAACTTTTAAAGACCCGCAGCCATTTTCAGCCCAACCACTTTTTGATATTGTGCTGGCTAGCGCGTTTCCAAAAAATCGCCAATGTTGAAAACGTTCGTTCAGTCGCTCTCAAAGGTGGCCAATTCCTAAGTGCCCTGGTTAACTCCTCCTCCTCCGTGAATTTGGTCTGCCAGCCGCATCTCGTTGGGAGTGCTGGTGATTTTCTTGATGACCCTCCTTGAAAAATGATGAAGTTTGATGCCGATGTGGGCCGCTTGGTACTCTATGAGGCTACCTCGACATGGCTCGAGCTCATTGCTCCAGGCGATTGCGAAGAGTCACATAATTAATGTCGATCATGAGCTGGAAAGCAAGCCATTCGGAGCCCATTGAAGAAATATCACAGGAGATTGACTTCATTGAGTGTTTCAAAGCGGATGCGCCAATCTTCCGATTGCTGAAAACTGCCCATAGACACTCCGGATTTAAGGGCTTATATGGTGTAAGCTTCACGTGGCTCCACGAAAGTGTGCATTCACCATATGCTATGCCTCTCTTTGCAAAACGGCAGTATCTTCTGAACTCCGGCCATTAAGTTGTATTCCCTTCATCTCCGCAAATTTTCTTTGAGATTGCATCATCGTAAATCTGCCTTAGTCCATGGCCCAGTCCACGAGGTTTTGTGACATGTTTGCTTCCGCTTCCCACCCTTTATTCAAATATCTGCAATCTCACCATCTAGCTGGTAGGAACTGCATAAATGCCATCCGACCCCAAATCTGAGCTATTGAGCTGCTCGACTTAATGATGCGGTGGGCTGGCGTGGCCGGAGCTGGATGGCTCTATTCTTGCGCCTGGTTGTTTCTCCTTAGGTTCTTGAATTATCCTGATTCGAATTGCACGACAAAGATCATTTTGGGTAATTGAGGCTAACACCTTTCTGGAGCGGCGTACTGGTCGCCATACTCGCAAGGAAGCCACGGTAAACCTCATTCTCACTAAGCTCCCTTTCTTTCTGTCCTGAATATCCAAAATCTTCATCGAAAAAGGACGTGGGACACATAGAGGTCGCCCTCTTCTGCACATACTGCCAAACTAGCCTCGGGCGCGCCCATCATTGGTTGTCTGCACACAACTCACAAAGCTCCTTGCCAGTACGAGCCAAGCACTCATCGGAATCATGGACGGTGCACCGATTCGAACGAGGCATCACCAGTCGAGAGTCATGTGACACGATCCGCTACCTCCCGACAAACACTCCGCTCCTAGAGACTCTCAGAAGCATGATGCATGTTTGGTGGCTCAGCAAGGTGTTTTCAAACAATGGCAATCAAGTCAGAACCAGTGTGACGGCAAATGACTTCTACAAAGAAGTCAGACGGAAGTCCCCTGGCTCATCGAGCACGCTGATGCGCGACTAAAAACTAACCTGTCTTGATTGGTCACGCCTGTGTAATGCGTGCAATTCACCTCTTTTGATGCCCTTCATGGCATTCACTGTGGTCCTTCGTCGGCCATTCATGTATCGATTGGTCTGCTCGTATAGTCGGGGCACCTTGCCGGGTCATATGCAGGCCACCAATGATGAGAGCCGAATACTGCGAAGGAGCCGTATGTGCAGAACAAGGCTAGAGCCAGTACACCTTCAATTCGCATCAAGATTAGCAACGTCTGGGGTGGCGTCTGGTGTAGAAAATTGTCCAGCGTGGGTGGGTCCTTGTGACGAAACGCATCATGGATGTAGGCGTAGGTGTCCTCATTGGGACCAGACGTATTTGCTTGAGCCTCAGCGGGTGTGGCTCAGGGGTGGTTGGCCACCATCTGGGCATATCTATCTTTGCAGTGAGCAGGCGGCTCTCCTTTTATATCTGGGAGTGCACCGTCTCGGCCTGGCTCAGGGGGTGAGCGTCAGGCCGCCATATCCTTATTAGGAAGTTGGTTCCATGGTTGCTAAACGCATGTACAAATGCGCATCATCATTCTTGGCATCCAACAGCGTATATAAGTGCCCCTCCCGCACCCACACTTGTTAGCCAAGCAATGTATTACTTATCAGAGTATGTGGCGAATACCAAAAAGATTGAAAAGTTAGATGATAGGGATGATTTTGATGTCGATTTAGGTCATAATGTTGATGACGATTCTGATGTCGATTTAGGTCATAATGTTGATGACGATTCTGATGTCGATTTAGGTCATAATGTTGATGGTGATGTTGGTGATTAACAAACAGCTAGGTATAATTTGAACCTAAAAATCGTCCTTTTTTAAAGACTGAAAGATTCGCAATCTTAAATTACGCAAAATTTGAATCCTTTGCCAGCACAGCGATCTTGAGTGATTCCTCACAAGCCAGCATCGCCATGTTCAGTATGACATGAGAATATTTCGTGATAATTTGGATGCTATTGCAAGTCATTTCGCATGTTTAAAGGTCATTGAAAGGGTACAAAATCAGCAGTGGGTCCAGAATGATTTGTTGGTGTGCAAGTGATAGGGCGTAATGACCATAGGGTTCACAGAATGACTGGAGTGACCTAGTGTGCAATGAATTTGGGAAGTTTTCAAAGTATCAAAATGTTTAAGCTCATTCCAGAATTTCTATTACCAAAGTTTGTGAGCTTTCCAAAGTTTGCTGTTGAACCAGATTTCTCCCATTTACTGTATTGATTATTGCTCTACAAGTCAGGGCAGGTTGACTAATCCCGAAATTGAGTCCAGCCTGAAATCTAGGAGTGGCACCGAGCTTCCTATTTGATAAAAACACAGCGGAACCGCGACAATCAACTGTGTTTGTCGAGTCCAGAAGCTCAAAACTTCACTACTAAATCTACTGAAATTTTAAACAAACAACCCCACAACCCTCATACTTCACTACCGAGCTACTTCTCCCTCAAAATCCAGTTTTGTTCCTAAACTGAATGAACTTTACCCAAGCTACCGCAGGTGCTACCGAAATATAAGATATACACAAAAACTCAAATCCCGATAATAGACCCAGAGACTCCCAAATAATCAGATACACCAGAGGCAGCGCCCTATGCAGGGAAGCAAATTTCTTACCATGGGCCAGCAGAGGAATTTGCCGAGGACCTTGGCAAAGCTGTTTCCCCACCACTTACATTGGCCCCTCCCGGCCATGATCTCGCATAGATGCAGGCATCTATGGGCGATCGTCACCAAAGCCCTTAAGTCCATGGATATCGCCTTTGCTAACCGCTACATAAGGGAAAGTGTCTCTTTCGAAAACGTTGCGTTAACTTAATTGCCACTTGACCTTTGCAATTTTGCACTCATCATAAGAAGACCCACAAGTAACCCAAAATCCGCCGCAAGTGCCTTAGCCAATTCCCCTTTGATTAGCGGCCCAGATAGCCAATCAGGGGCTCCATTATTCCTCTCCACATCAGGATGCCAGCAGATACAGAGTACAATGTGCCTAAAGCAAGGATGGTAGACGGATCGTTATCGTTAAAGTGTTTCAAAGAACCCACGCGATGGCCAAATTCTTACAAGTACACGGCGCAGAGATTTGACAATTTGGAGAGGCAAAATAGGTTTTGTTGAAGCTTCTCCGCATCAAGAAAGTATCGCTCCCCCACTATGTCTATCCGAGATATTTTGGTGTATGTGACATCATACGATTTCAAAGCAAAATTTACCGGATTTATATGGCAATCATGGAAGCATGGGATGAATGATGACGCCTTCGATGCCCAGTACAAAGAGGGCTGGCCACAATAGGCCGTTAAGGACCCTGGTTTTGTGCCCGAGCTGTTCCACGACGATACAAGTGACGCTACTGGGAAGAGCATGTACTACTACATGCCTAATCCTACAATTTGCCCGAAAGAAATTGAACTTGGACTTTTTGACGTACTTGAATCCATTATACGGGGTGGACTTTATGCAGTTGTTGATACGACGCCTTTACCACCAGTGCCCCATTGGATTCCAGAGAACGTATCTTGTGCAGGATTAGGTTGATCATAGTCGTGAAAACGGACTCTCTTTCTGCCATTCGGCAAGCCGAGTACCACTGCAAACGGGAGTTTGGCCAATCGTGTTTTGGAGAAAACCAGGGCGGCTGTTTTCGAGAGATTGCCCAAATAACTGAGAGGACGTTAAAAATGAAAAAGAAATGAAAAACGGCGAGAGGGTATCATTGCTCAGATCGCCGAACCAGAGTCAATGTCTCCAAGTGGACTAGCTGGTGAATCTGGGCCGAAGCAATATTCACATACTCAAACGATTATACTAGTTCGTTCATTTACCAGTCATGTGGAAGGAAATTCGGGGATTGGATATTCTGAGGTTGGTTTGTGGGTTTCTCATTCTTATGGTGAAGGCGTTCGCATCGGAGCTCGAAGAGCGGGAGGACAGCAAAATCCTTGATCCGATTGCTTTGGCAAGCATTGGTGCGCCCAAATCTGGATGTTGATCAAGAGTTGATAAGTTCAAGACAAGTTCAAGACAAGTTGACAGGGTCAAGGATTTTTGACGGTTCAAGGCAATTTGACCGGTTCAAGACAATTCGACAAGTTGGAGACACTTTGACAAGTCCAACATGTTCAAGATCATCTGACCAGTTCAACAGAAGCATGGATATCAGCGCTTGCAATGCTGGAAAATACAAGTGTTGGAAAAAGACAAGTGCTGGAAAAAGACAAGTGCTGGAAAAAGACAAGTGCTGGAAAAAGACAAGTGCTTGAATGCCGCCGTGCCTGCCTCGCGCATTAGACGAAACTGCACCCGCGCCATATCAGCCGCTTTCAATTGCCTAATGCGCGCACCACTCTGGCTGCGCCCTTGGTGGGGCTCCAAAGGCCACTTCGATGAGCAACAAGCCAATGGCAAAGGCACATAGCAATACCGAGGACGCTATACAGTCAAGATGGCCAGTACGCAAAATACGACCAATATGCCTAGGACCAATGGCTCAAGAGCAATATGCATTGCCGAAGGGCCAATATGCACGACTAAGACCAAATGCTCAAAGGCCAACGTTTGCTTCCTCCTACCACCTACTAGCAGCAGTATGAGCTAGCAGCAAGAATGGCTCGAACTCGAGTTAATGTGTCTACATCAGCCCATAATTCCTGAATCGGTGTGAAGCCCTTCCGCTCTTCAGATAAGCTTTCGCCCAAAGCGGCGGCATTCCGCAGTGCATATGCAGACCGCGAAATTAGCGCACCTTATCTTATCTCCAAGAGACTATAAAGTGTCGCCCTCAAACCCAGATGTGAAAGAGCAAGGATTTACCCGAGAGTCTTCCTTCCAAACAAACTTTGTTGCCACATGACAATTGACTACTCGGCCGTCCCCGGAACCACCCATTTGGTGGACGTTGACTCCCAGCACACGGAGATTGTGAGAATTCCCACACCCTCAGATGACCCCAACGACCCATTGAACTGGACACGTGGCCGCAAAATGGTCCATGTGTTTTGCATTGTGTTGTACGTGTTTGCCACTGGAATTCCGGGCTCGTGCATCTACTCCATCATTCCAGATATTGCCTCGGCCCCCGGCGTGCACATGTCGGTCGCAGACATCAATGCCGGCACAGGATACAACTTCCTCTTCTTGGGGCTCGGGTGCTTGATCTTCCAGCCCTTGTCCATCCAGTTCGGCAAGCGCCCTGTGTACTTGTTCTCCACCCTCAGTTGCGCCATGCTCAGCTTGTGGCAGCCCTACATCACCACCAATGGCGCGTGGATCGTCGCCAAGATCTTGGCGGGGTGTGTGGTGGCGCCTATCGAGGCGTTGCCTGAGTCCAGTATCTCGGATCTCTTCTTTGAGCACGAGAGAGCCACCTATATGGGAATCTACGCGTGCCTGTTGTTCGGGTCCAACTACATGGCACCCTTGGTGGCGGGCTTCATCGACGAGAATTCTCGCGGTTTGGCAGTGGGCGGCTGGCGCTGGGTCATTTTCTGGGCATGCATCTTCTGTGCAATCACTTTCGTGGTGTTGTTTCTCTTCATGGAGGAGACCAATTACGAGAGACGCATAAAGGTGCACACCGACGCGGACGGCACTCCGATTGGTGTTATCACTAGCAGGGGGGAAGTCAAGCACCACTCGCCGGGTGATATGACCCCCGATGCCATGCGCAGCTCAGGTAGCTCCCTGGACGAGAAGAACATAGCCATGGTGTGCACGTCAGCAGAGGTGCTTCCGGCAGAAAACATGGTACATTTGAACAACTACGCCACGTTGATCAGTGAGGATAAGGTGGCGGAGTACGCACCGGTCAAGACGTTCATTCAGCGGCTCTCGGTGACGAGCGGCGTCAAGTCCAAGTTCCTTTTGTGGGAGTACTTCAAAGCTCCGTTCTACATGTTGCGGTTCCCCGTGGTGTTGTGGGCCGGATTTCTTTACGGGGCGTCGCTTTTCTGGTATACGGTTTTGAATGCCACCGAGGCGTTGGTGCTAGGCGCCGAACCTTACAACTTTTCCAGCGCCATGTGTGGGTTGGCGTACTTGTCGCCGTGCATTTTTGCGGTGATCATCTACTTCTACGCCGGCTGGGTCTCGGACTGGTTGAAGGTGCGGTTTGCCAAAAAGAGAGGCGGCACGTCGCATGCTGAGGACCGGTTGTGGTCGCTCTCGGTGTACGCGGTGCTCGGTCCGTGCTCGCTCATTCTCTGGGGCGTCGGGGCCGCGTATGGAATCCACTGGTTCGGCGTGGTATTCGGACTCGGCTTGATGGCAGGCCTCTGCCTTGTCGGATGCGTGAACTCCGTGACCTATGTGATTGACAGCTACCACGAGGTGTCGTGCGAGGCGCTAGCCACGGTGATTGTGATCCGCAACACCATGAGTTTCGCCATGAGTTACGGCATCACGCCGTGGTTGGACAACCAGGGCTTGAAGAAGTGCTTCATTGCGGCGGCCTTCATCTGCTTGTTCTGCATCAGCACCTTCTTGGTGATGATCAAGACGGGCTACTACTGGCGCGATCGCACCAAGACCGCCTACTGGAGCTTTATCGAGCACCGCCGGCTGTTGGGCATTATTTAGGGACATTGAAGAGAAGACCGGGGAGAAGACCGGGGAGAAGACCGGGCGCGATTAGAAGACGAAAGCTGGCGATTGGGGCCGTGGAACTAATGTTCGCTATCGGTTTGCGCCCATTGGATGGGGAAGCTTGTCGGACTGCACGGTGGATCGCTCCGAAGTCCATACCAGGCGAAACACAAGGCCCATACCTGATTTAGCAAGGGTGGAAGAGGCCTCAAACTGCGCCAAACACGATCCCAGCGCCTTACCTCTACACTTGGTGAAACATGTCACAATATACAACGTTGTAAGCCGTTTACACTAGGACCGGTTAGCTTGATGGCTCGGAAACTTGAGAAACGCATTGGACAGCAGGTGCACCAACAACACCACCCTCTGATGCATCCTCACACATGGGCCTGTTGTCCCTGTTGCATGGACACGACGTGCGGTGAGTATGTACATTGTTTCATGGCTGTGGCAGCCGGTCCATACTAGTTTGGGGATGTACTGGCGAATTTTGGGGTCGTCGTTCCATCCATGCAATCCTGGGCCCGCATGCCATCAGAGTCGAGGAAAAGTCTTCAGAGCCGTGGAAACGGCACGACGCGATGGACGTGGCCTTGGCGGCACTTGTCAGGGTGGTTCAACTGCACCATATGGTAGAATGGTAGAAGATGGCGCAGCGAGGCGGGCAAAGCGTTTGGTCACAGGAGCTTTCAGGAGACAGTTTTCCGAGGTATGGTCGGGAGGGTCCGGGATTCCGCGTGAAAGTTGGTGGAATGTCTAGGATGTTAGTGGGAGGCCGTTGGTGAAGCCCGTCTAGCGCTGGGTAAGTGCACTGAACAACACCTCAACCTCGCAGGGACCTTTGCATGGGTCAAACTGCCAGCATAAGGCTTAGGGCGTTCTTTCGGGAGACTGTTCAACATGGCGATGTTGATGCTGTGGTGTTGGCACTTTGCGTGTGAATATGGTGATGACACTGTTAGAGATTCATAAGAAGGACTCTGACGGACTCTGACGGACTTTGAAGGACTCTGAAGGACTCTGAAGGACTCTGAAGGATTCTGAAGGACTCTGAAGGACTCTGAAGGACTCTGACGGACTCTGAAGGATTCGGATACACCGGAAAGTCTGGCAACGTCACTTGAACTTACTCAATTAGTTTTGGCCTCTGCAGTAGGCGGCCCTGGCCATGCTCGTACTCCCATGGTGTTTCTCACAAGTGAGAGGCCCTACAAATTAGAGAACTTTAAGAGCTATTCTTTGACCCTCAGTCCATGGAAGTCCTTGGGGTCAGGTTACAAAGAAAGGCACTTCGAGTTTTTCAGGCACTATAATTTAGACCCTAAGGAAGTTTCTGCGCCGCAGCCAAAAGTTGCAGAAAAGAAGGTTGAGAAGAGAAAGAGAAAAGCAACCTCTAGGTCTGAGTCTGAGTCCGATTTCCATGAAAGAATGAGAACCAGAAGAGACACCAAAGAAAGCTCGTTGTCTCAGGGTGAGACCAAAGACCTGGAGCTCGTTGATCCCATTCAGACCACCCCCAAGAGAAGAAGAACCAGAAAAGAACCTGCCTATGTCGGATCTCCCTTAGCTGCTCAACAAGCAGCCTTCATTGACGAGTCTATTCCAGACTACTCGCCGGATGCCCAGGCTACGTTGCCAAAGAACAATAGCCGAGCTCTCAAGATCGAGTGGAAGGGACAGCCCATGGATTTGAAAAACGACCCGTATTCAGACAAATTGCATCCTGCAGAACTTTTCCTCGCATCCACGTTAAGATT
>NLAK01000030.1:0-145553 GCA_002370295.1 Metschnikowia bowlesiae | reverse complement strand
ATGCTCTTGGTCAAATCAAGCGCTCAACATTCCTGGAACGTATTATCGAGTGTAGATGACCGATGATGCGACATGGCTCACTTGCAAAGTGACAAATCATGTGACAAGTCAAGTGTCAAGAGCCATGCCACAGCCACCACTCTGAAGGGTGACTCCGAGAAGAGACGGGCCAGATATGGTGCCCCACGTGGTGGCCTTGGGGTGTCCTTGGAGTGGCCTTGTGGTGGCCTTGTGGTACTGCAAATCGCTCAATTGCGCCGCAGCATAAATGCTTCCTTGAGTACCCACAAGTGTTGCAGAGGATTCAAGCCAGCTCGCAGTCTCGAGAAACCAATCTGACAAACTCGTGCGGTCCTGCAAGACTCATANCCACAAGTGTTGCAGAGGATTCAAGCCAGCTCGCAGTCTCGAGAAACCAATCTGACAAACTCGTGCGGTCCTGCAAGACTCATAGTGTTTCTATGGCGATCCTCTCATTTTCGACTTCCCATCTCACTCCAGATTTCTTCGAGTAGTCACCAATGACACTTCCCCGAATCGACGTAAACTGGAACGTGCGAGGACCCAGCGTTGCCCATGGATTTACATGTGCACTGTATTCGGAAAATTCAAATACCTGCATTTCCTGAANATGGAAGTAAACTGGAACGTGCGAGGACCCAGCGTTGCCCATGGATTTACATGTGCACTGTATTCGGAAAATTCAAATAGCTGCATTTCCTGATTCCACAAAATTACAAGATTCGAGATGTATGCAGAATAATTGGTGATTTCGGTTCCAGGCAAGGGGAGAAGGTCAAAAGAATACACTTTGCTATACAGTCTTATTTCTCGGGAGCATCCGTGTGAACGTCCCTGGCTCTCCATAATTCTCCTTGACGATATGAATTCACANAGTGTTTCTATGGCGATCCTCTCATTTTCGACTTCCCATCTCACTCCAGATTTCTTCGAGTAGTCACCAATGACACTTCCCCGAATCGACTCACATCTCTCTTGCACGTCATCAAAACTCCAGTCACGTGGAAGAGGAGAAGCACATTCAAAACCTTTCTCCGTCCTTACATTCGCAAGAATTCCGAGTCGTTTCTTTGACCCATGCGAGAGTATGAGACACCTTGAGTGGTGTCTTTTCTTGTTGATCCTTGTACGTTTTTGTGAAAGCCACAACACCGTGCTTCATTACTAATCAGTAGCCGGCATGGTGCTTCATTGCACTTTCTCTGTCTTTAGTCTTCAGATCTCCCTCTGAAGTTTCATCTTCCGTATAATCTAACAGACGTGGTTTGGAGAGGTGATTTGCTGCCAAGGGTCTCGTCAATGAATCAGCCGTTTTAACCGTGGTCTCCACGTATTCAATATTAACATCTCTTCAAAGTGCTGAATCACTATTTCTGCCTCAACCATAATACTCTCAACTCGCCCCTTATTACTGCTTTGCTATCACATCAGAATCGAATCCTGCTCCAGATCAATCCCACACAATCAAATCTTCACCACTAGTGAATCAAAGTTGTAATAGAGCCAAATCTTGTGTTGTGAAAGTCAAAAGCAACCATGACCTTGGGGTGAGCTTTAACTTGGATCCCACAGTATTGGCGTTTCCAAGCATTATCATGCATCCAGTAACAGAGCGTCTCTGGCGGTTTGATTCGGAAACAGCTGGCAGCTGAGTAGGCGTTGATACAGTGACTCGCACATGAGCTCCACCGGTGCGGTTCTTTTGAGATATCGGACAAGCTTCTTGCTGCTTTGCTTCCTGGGTTGCGCTAAGTCTCTTGAAATGCTCACAGCAATGTAAACGTGAAGCCACGGTTCGGGCTGCAGAGTAGAGTTTGCCAATTATCAGCCTATCCTCGGTCCCGTCCCAAAATTCTTCATTCTCTTTGCCAATTCTTGTCAAGATTTTGGGCCAACAGGTGCATTCCCTCAATCTCTGAACCTCTTGTAATGTAATAGACATCTTCAATATATTTCTTTATCGTCAGACCATGTCCGACTTTGCTGCGGCACCTGGGCCGTGCTAGGGCATGTATAGACCGCCAAAGGATAAGACCATCGCAAACGTGGCACAAATTTTCAGCCAAAGTGGGGAGTCAAGATGTCACACATATTTTGGGATATAGTTGTCTGTCAAAACAGACTTGGCATGAGTCATTCCGGTGAAGTGACGATCATCAATAGACATGGATGGTACGGCAGCATCTTGCAACCATTATGCACGTGTTCAACACCACCAACTTCAACAGATTTATGACCCCAAACTCCTCCAACATTCTGCCCAGAAACGCAAGCCCTTTGCCAGCACTAGGCCAGACCGTCTCCCTAGCCACGTACAATCTGGCTATCGGGACTGTATAGAATTCAGTATGAGCCACTTGGCACCTGTTGAACACTAGCGCAATGACAGAAAGAAGCCTGACTGACAGGTCATGCACTAGATTAAAGCCACTGGCCACGCCAGCCGGCGAAAAGACAGTTCCCTTTAAAGGACTATTCCTGAATCCGAGAGGGTCACAAGCTCGTCCATGTCGCAATCCACAACTATAGGATGATTTCGGTTGGCCGCATAGTCAAAGAATGGCTTATTCAAGCTGTAGAAACCCTTACCTGTGACCTTGCCCAAAAACGGCCGCGCAAGGCGCTCCACAAGACTTTGCCTAGGCGCTTGCGGCCCAAGATCATATGCTTGTGCCAAAATATGGTCTAGCTGAGCCATTTGCTCGTATTTTTCCGGCTTGAAGCTCACCACCTCCCCATTCACACCGACCGTGACAATATGCTCTGCGGGTGAGGACCATAACGCTGTGAATTTGGCTGAGTAGACCCGCGGAATCATCGAGAGCTTGAACCGAGTGCTCAAGCTGGGCGTTTCGTCAGAGCCCGAGCTGGACACTAAGCATGAACCGGAGTCAATGCTGGTTCTGGAGAAACTGTTACCCATACTAGTGCCAGAAATAATGTTTCTCATGCTAGTATCGGAAACGGGGATTTTGATGCTGGAGCTATAACGGTACTTGGCGTTTTCATTCGGGTCCATTATCACCAACTGAGAATGCAACTTGTCGCCTGCAAAATACATCTTCCCCAAAGTTGCGTTAGTGACCAAGCTGCGCGGAACTTGGTCCTTGAAGACCACCTCCAAGCGGTCCTCCGAGTCCCCGGTCGCTTCGATGTAGCGGAAGGCCAAGAGCGAGTCCATTTTAGAGTTCACTAAAAGCACGTGGTCCTTGGTCGTGCTAATGAACGTCACATCCGAGGAGAGACTCACGAGCTTCTGCACAGGCTTGAGCTTCTTGCTTTCTAATTGGTATGAGGTGGAGTAGATGCTTGGCCCACACGCAAACAAGATTATCGAGCCCATTTGCTCCACGCAAGTGATGGGCTGCTCCCTGGAAATGGAAATAAGCTCCACCTGCTTGATGATGGTGGCTTGCGACCCCTCCAACACCACCTTGGAAATATCAAGGATCTTGAGGTTCCCCGCTTTGCCCTCGATTGTTGACCCCACGATCACCTTCTTCGATAATCGCTCGCCCCTCTGAATCTTCCAGATAAGACAGCAGCTCGGGTACTCTTGTGCACCAAAAATGGGGTCTTGGCGCTGGACGCCAGACCGGAGATCGAATTCCACTGTTGGAAGCATGCGGTAGTTTTTGCGGTCAGCGAACTTGAGCCGCGTCAACGGGCTCTTGGACTTGCTGAGCACGATGAAGAGCGCCTGCGCATCTAGAAACGCCAATTTCTTGGCAGGCTCGCCAATCCCAATTTGCTTGACAATTACCGACTTGTGGGTGAAAAGAGACCCCGTGCCGAGCCCATCTTCCTTCACAAACATCATATTGAGGTGCTGCGGAGTGTCCACAGGAAGCTCGACCATCAGAGTGATTGGCTTATCCACCTTCTCTCCGAAAGACACCTTGCTTGGAACTTTCAGTGTGTAGAAGTTGAAGAGCCACACATTTCGGCCATACACAACAAGCAAATTCGGGTCATTGCGACTGAGAAGAAGCAGTATGGGCATGGAGCATAGCTGTAGCTTTTGCAGCACGGATACTTGGCTGTGATACGTCTGGCTTTGGAACTCGCTGTGCTCCCCATTTTGTTGTGGACCTCCTCTTGAAAACTCTAGCACAAGAAAAGATCCCGATTTAGTCCCCACAAAAGCCTTATTCGTATTTGGCGAAAATAATATATCGTGGGGTATCGCAATTTCCTTTGCCAAAGCTTCCAAATCGACCGAAAAAACCTCGTAAAGACTTGGATCGCTTTTACCAAGTGCCATGCATGAACAGTTCCCTCCAAACGTGCCAATAGTGACATATAGTTTGTCCTCAGTCTCAGTGAGACTCAAAGCGCTGACCTGAGAAGACACTGGAACAGAGTGTATGAGAGGGAGCCAGTCATGCGAGCCAAAGTCGACTTTTCGGACTTCAAGCCGTAACAAACTGTCCCTCTCAACGATGAAAACCGCCCATTCTCGTAAGCTCTTCGCAAACACAATAGTTTCAATGTCTAAGCACTTTCGTTGACTCAAGTCAGTCACGAGGACTTGCGACGGCGTAAACTGAATAACCACCTCCAGGGTAATATTGCCACACCATAACGTGTACAGACCAGATAAAACTGAAAACAAAGAAGCGTTTTCCAGGCTCGTCTTTACCTCCAAAAATCTTGTTTCAAAGGGCATACAGCACGCCATGAAGTGTTCGCCGTTTCTGGAAAACCCAAAAAGTGATAGGGCCTTGCGATACGCGTCATTAACAGTCGAATCTTTTCGGATCAAATACCCCAGGCTAATGTGAGACAACTTTGTTCTCTTGCCGATTCCAGAAAGAACCCACAATTCCTGCAGACAGTCGTTCACTAGCGTTCGAGAAGCAACAGAGTCAATGACCAATGCATCCACCACCGGCGTCCAATTCTTGTAGTCCTTGCGAAGAGACGCGTCGGTGTAAGGCATCTTATCGTCCTCCTGCAGGAATAGCTCCGGGATGTAGACTTTTTTGGCGGCGCCGGTGTCACTTGCAAAGGTAAGAATGTAGCCATTTTCATGGGGAAGAAGATTGAATACCGATATCGGATCAGCCACACGGATTATAGGAATGCACTCCAAGGTCTTGTTCTCCTGAACAATCACCGAGTAGATAATGCCATCGCCTGCCGCAAGGAGC
Organism: Metschnikowia bowlesiae; assembly: GCA_002370295.1. NCBI lineage: Eukaryota > Fungi > Ascomycota > Pichiomycetes > Serinales > Metschnikowiaceae > Metschnikowia > Metschnikowia bowlesiae. Next base: position 140,379 of record NLAK01000030.1, on the reverse strand, counting down.
ACCTCGTCACATAGATCTGAGTTGATGATATCTTCTTCATCACTCAATACCGGAAACTCGGGTATAGAAAAAGCCGTGGGGAAAGCGCCCGTGTAAGCAGTCCGAGTGAATGAATAGTCAGCAGACCAAATATTGTTCACAGTGACAACAATGAGCTCTTCGGGGCATACAAGAAGAAAGCTGTTGTTGTTTGCAAGCGGAACGATTGCAATGGGGAAAGGAAAGTTGTTGTTCAACGGTAGCATTGATGAGTTCAAGTTACCCTCCAAAGGTTCATGCGCAAACCAGCTGTGAAGACAGAGCTCTAGTCTTTTCAGGTTCGACAACGAGAGGGTCAAGAAAAGAATGTGATTGCTGGCTTCCAGCGTATTGAGTGGATGGGCAAAACACAGATGCAATATCACGCCATTGATAGGAACGTTGAAATGAGGAGAGAGCTGAAGACCTGCAGGAGTCAGCTCACAAGAATGGATCCGGAATAGGGAATGAGCCGAGGCAGACACCACGGCAAGCCCGGCCGGATGGGCGGATAGGGAAAAGCCGGACTCAATTCTGGATTCGGCGCCCCCAGATCCGGAGTCAGGGGCCTGGCAACTCATTGGCTCTGCGCTTAGGCCCAGCTCTGGTGGGGCCGTTTCCTCATGTGAAAGCTGCCACCATTGAACCACAAATGGTCGGAACACGTGTGAATAAGTGGGCGCCCTATGCAGAGCGAGCGAGAACAGCGCATCGGAAAAGCCTCTTGGAACCTGCCAGACGCGGATCAAGAGTGAGTAACCAGATAGAAGCGATATGAGCAAGGAGTCCTCGGAATGGAGGTGTTCTGAATGAGCACTAGGGCGAGGCGGATTCTCGACCAAATCAGCCGCGTCAGTTTCTGTACTGGGGTTCAAGGCGTCCAGATTGGAGTTTGAGCCGCCCAAAGTGGAGCTATGGGGTATCAAAACAACGGCCTTCACCCCTGCAGGGAGCGCATACTCCACATCTTCAACCACCACCGAGGAAGCCTTGATCAACACCTCCACGGAAGCATAGGAGGACTCTGCAGGAGGGCCGGGTTCAGGCGCAGGATTCTCTGATTTCGGCATTGCGTCCTGTAGGTCCCACATGTCGTCATCGTCCGCCAATTCGGTGCCAAAATAGGAATCTGTTTCCGGCTCTCGAAGTGTTTGGTCATCCTCGTCGTTTATGGATGAGCTGGTGAGCCCACAAGCTGGCTTGCAGAGCGATACCCGAAACTTGGGGTACATGTCCACGATAAGAGGCGAGCGAACGAGCGTAGTTTTGGTGTAGGAAATATCAGCAGCATCAGCAACCTCCGGCAACAGTAGGAACTGAAGATTTTTGCCGTTTTGGGCGAATATACGACCTTGGTCCGGGGCATGGGCCAGTGCCATCGGAGCGAGAGCGTGAATTGGGAGGCTCCAAAAGCTGAAAGGGGCAGGATGAAAGCGCTGGGCCGAGAGATTCTGAGGCCAGCCAAAAAAGCCTTCTTGTGATATGGAGCTTCCACCGGAAAAGTCTTCTTGTCGTATGCAACGGCAAAGATGGATGCCTCTAGCCATGATGAGCCTCCAGGTTCGGATGGCCCGCGGGTGCGGCACCCGTGCACCGTGCGCCCCATGTGCAGAACGCGGCGTCTATACCAGGGGCTGTTGATTGCGAGGACTACGCCCCACTTTATTCCTGATGAGCAACCACATCTTCATATTCCCCATTGGAACCTTCCGGGGGGTCACTGACGTTTTTCTCCATTTTGCACGCCTCTAGGGCTGCCGTTCCCAAACATGAAGCCTCCTAGGCCACCCTCCCTGGACACCCTACACCATCAGCTCCAAAGGACTGCTCGGGGCCCTCCTTCGGGCCAGCATTGGGGCCCGATCCGAAATAAGAGGCGGGCAAAAAAGGGTCCTGTACTATTCTGGATATTTCAGTCTGGTTGAAGGCACTGAGGTTGGCATGGGGGCTGGAGGCTGGAGTGGTCAGGGGCGCGGCGAAATAAACCAGGTGTCCAGACCTGCATCCACCGCCCAAGCGGGCCGGTAACAGCTGCGGCTTTTGCACCCATTGTGTGCCACCTATGATCCGAGTGTTTCACCCCCAAGCCATAGCCCTTCTTGCAGGCGTCCCCGGGGTATTTATTGCTCTGGACCAGACGCCTCTCGTGGCATTTATGGCCAATGAAAAACTTGCCCAAGCCTATGAGAACGTCCCCAAGGTGGAGATTTTTATGCTCATGAGTGCCTGTTCCATCGGTGCCACAAGTACGTATCGATAACATGGTGACCACGATTGACCCTCTTTGGCTTCGCCCTTTGGCTTCTGTTCCCTCTGGCTGCAAATCAACTTACATTTGCCTTGGTAATCATTGCCTGCAGTTCAACAACTCCTCCCACGTACTAACTTTAGTGTCTTCGCTTTTTTGCGGGCGCATTTGCTCTTACCTAGGAGCATTGGATACCATGAGAATCGCATCGGTGTTTTGGGTGGCCGGATGTGTGGGCACCTTCTGCGCTAACACCAATCTGCAAGTGGTGCTCTGGAAACTCGCCAAGGGTGTAGGCCTCGGCCTTATCAGCGTGTCGTCGTACCTATACATATTCGAGGTGTTGAGGTGCGCAGACCGAGCCGTGAGTGTGGCATGGCGAGTGGTGATGCTGGTGCTAGCGCAGGAGTGCTTATATGGAGTGACACTTCTCTTGCGGGCGCATATGTCCGCCGCGTCGGCGTTTCACTACGCGTGGTTGGTGGAGGCGTTCTGGGGCTTGCTTCTCATCGGCTGCATGCTTTTCTTGCCACAATCGCCCAAAGTGCTCTTGGAGAGAGGGAAGTGGCTGATTGCGCTGGAGACCCATGCAAAGCTCACCCACCGGCGCACCTTCAGCATGAAGCTGAGGGGAACTGTCAAGCTGAGGGAAACTGTCAAGCTGAGGGAAACTGTCAAGCTGAGGGAAACTGTCAAGCTCAGGGAAACCGTCAAGCTGAAGGAAACTGTCAAGCCGAGGGAAACAGTCAAGCTGAGAGAATGTGAAAAAAAGGCTAATGAGAAGTGGGCGTCCAATGATTCGTGGCCGGAAAGGGAACAGTTGGCTGTGGATGAAGCATCACGTGCACCCGGGGAGCCCCCCGCCAAAATGTCCCAAGCGTCTATGGATAATGTGAAAGACCCTGCCATGGGTGCTATGCAGGAGCCAGCAATGGGCGCTATGAAAGACCCAGTCATCGGAGCTGTGAAAGACCCTGCCATGGGTGCGTGCGCCGACACGACCCAAAACCCCATGGCCGGCTGGCCCAAGGCGCTCTTGTGCCTGCAGTTGATTCAGCTTCTTTCTGTGGTGGTGTCACCGTTCTTATGGCAATACTTGGGATCGTACTGCCAATTATCCACGCCGGCCGTGGAGATGTGCTTCCACACGCAGTACGCGCTCCAACTTGTGTTCCTGGCCATTCCGTGTTTCTTCCTCAAAGCCGTGCGCCGCACCAGCGCCTTGAAGCTCGGCTTGTTCCTCCTATGCTCTGCCTTTACCGTCATGAGCGTGGTGGGCTTCATCTTCTCGTCCGCCTCCCAAATGGCCCCGGCCCCATACCTGCTTCTGCACACGGTGCGCCGCTTCCCGGCCTCGTGCATTTTGGCCTTGACGTCGTTTGTTGTGTCGGTGTACTCGGCGCTCATCGCGGCCACGCTCCCGCTCCACTGCGCCGAGGCTCTAAGCCCCGCCTCCCGGTCCCGCGGGCTCTCCATGGCCACGTCCACGGCCTTTGCTCTGGCCGCGCTCCTCAACGCCTTCCTTCTCTCTCTCCATGCCGTGAGACCGCCCACCGTTTTCACGCTCGTGGCCGTTTTGAGCGCGGCCCTGGCCACCTGCTTTGTGTTCGCTTCCGATACCCTTGCGTCGTCCATGGAAGAGCACATCCCGTACCTGGTGCCTCCGACCGCAGACTCTTCGACCCCACCCACAAGCCCCGTGCACATGCCGGAAAGCTCCGTGCACATGCCGGAGAGCCCCTTGCACCCGCCTCGAAGCCCTTTGCATGCTCCACGAAGCCCCGCTGAAAACCCTCAAAGCTTCCATGACGCCAACCGCCTGGGCCTGCCCGCCCTGGTCGGGCTCCCAGACGACCCGTTTGCCCGCGCACGTGACCTCGCGGGCTCTGTGCCTCCTGGCACGTCCTTCACGCCGTTCCAGCCGCTTGGCCATACGCAGAACTTCATCCGCATCAATAGGAGAGGCCCCTTCCAGCTGCACAAGCCGTCGGAGGCGAGAACGATGGGCACACTCGCCACCGCCAAGTCGCAGCCCACGGCCCCACTAGTCACAGCCATGACCCGGCTCCCTGACGACCGCGTCAGCCTCCGTCTCTCCCGGAGCGCGTCCACCTCGACGGCAAACAAGGAGCCTCGGAATGACTTCAGCGGCTTATGGCCGGGGCCCTCGGGGTACTAGTTTTGGCGAGAGTAAGAGGCAGGTTTAGAGGAGGAAAGAATGGGCGATATTACGGGTAAAGTTCCGGTGAATGCCACGGGCAAATATTCCAGTTGAAGTTCCGGTGAATGCCACGGGCGAATATTCCAGGTGAATGGCACGGGTCGCCGTCACCTGCTGTACATCACGTGCCCCGCGCGCGAAGCTGGCTCACGTGTCTCACGGTTAACTGCACCAACTGGCATATGCCGCACTCCACATATCTAGAACCTACTACCGCCAACATGTCATACCAGCCAGTAGACGATGTATGTTAGATCCCCCAGTCGCGCCCTCATTACTAACCCAAGTTCATTGAGCCTGACTTCCCCACCCAGGTACAATCAAACGGTATGTGTGTCTGTGATTCAGTTTGAGAGATACCGCCCAAGCCCCGCTGATGGTTTGGCTTGTTTAATATGAAGGGGTTGTTGTTGTCGATTGGACCGGATAGGATGGTTGGATATGGACCGAGTCGGATGTGGTTATTGGAGCTCCAAAATCCAGATAGGAAATGGCCTTGGAGGAGCTCTATGCCTCGGGTCAATTGCCAGCCTAAGTGGTTTGATTTGCGGTGTTGAAGTGAGCTTCCACTTGCTAATCTTGGACCAATTGTCTTGGACTACTTGTACTGGACTACTCATCTTGTTGCCTTTGGCTGGTTGGCTTTGACTAGTTGTCCTGGACTGGCGTGGCAGTCTATATCCTTCTGGTGCGAGAAGAGTGAGTCTGCTGGCCAATTCTGCTGGCCAATTCTGCTGACCAATTCTGCTGACCAATTCTGCTGACCAATTCTGCTGATCAATTCTGCTGGCCAATTCTGCTGACCAATTCTGCTCGCCCAAATCCTCTGGCCTTTCCTTGCATCCTCCTGGCCTGACTCGCCTCGTCTAAATCCAGAGCTTAGCCTACTCCACTGTTGAGTCATTGTGTCTCCAAATCACGTCTTGAGGTCGATACCGGGATCCTGTTGCTCTGAGGCTGTCATTTCGCCAAGTCTTTTCTCAGTTCCTGTTCTCTTGGTCTTTTGGCACGACCCCAAGCACATGTGGTGGAAGGAAATACGCATGCTTGAATGACCAAGTCGGAATCTTAATATTGACTTTTGGCGTTACACGCGCAGAATCCAGCTCCACCAATCCTTTCAATGATCATAGGGCCCTCGAGCGTTGAGTTGTTCGGATTCGAGTTTTTCCAGCCAGTCCAGAATCCATTTAGGTCTGGCAAGGCCTTGAAATCGTGAATGACAATTACTGATGGACCAGCTATTTCTGAATTGAGGACGGAGAGATCTCGGGCAGTCCTGACCGGCTTTAATCAGTTTTGCTTTGCTGCTGTTCAATTTGAAGCAGAAGTCCCTAGTATTTTTCAAACGTTTCAGCCTTCGACCCCTTGCCAGACACTTCCATGGCCGAGCACTTATTCCCTGTTTGATACTCTGATACTAACTTTAGTTACAGCACCTGCCGCGTCGGCAGCCAATAACACCATCAAGCCGCAAGTGGGTGGCAACATGTTCCGAGTCGGATTCTACAGCCGATACTTTGATATAAATACCGAGGAGTTCCTCGGCAAGATAGTGGGAGCCTTAAACCCCCTAAATAAGTCGTCAGTCGTGGCAGCCCATAACGACGATGACCCCACCGAACTATATGGATTCTTTTGGATTAATGCCACCATCGTCTTCTTCATGTTCGTGTCGTCTACAGGTGCCAACCTTCTTGCGCAATGGTTGCATGCTGGCGAGAACGACCAAAGATATGTGTACGACTTTAGGTTGCTCACGGTGTCCATCATGGTGTTTTACGGCTATGCTGTCGTAGCGCCAGTTGTGCTTTACGTGGTGACGACGTGGGGTCTAAAGTTCAGCGACCGGCTCTCGGTCACGAGGATGATTTCGATCTACAGCTATGCGGGACTTTTCTGGATCCCTGCCACGGTGATTAATGTGATGTTGGCGGTGTTCATCAGCAACAAAAAGCACCACATGATATTGAGTGTGTTGCAGTGGGTGTTGGTGGGGCTTACGGGAGCGGTCAGCGGACTTAGCGTGATATTGAAGGTGCGGCCCATCATAGTGAAGAACATTGTGCATGGCTCGAGGGTTGAGGGCGAGCCTCTAGATGCGGCCTTGAATGCGGATGGGCCCCATACACGCGGCGAACGAACAAGCATGGTTGTTTTGGGGGCGTTGGGCTTCGCGCACTTTGCGTTTGCAGTCACGGTGAAGGTGGTTTTTTTCGGCATCCAATGAGGTCAGCGACGCGAATGTGAAGGATGCAGGTTGAGGTTCAGGTTGAGGTTCAGGTTGAGGTTCAGGTTAAGGTTCAGATTGAGGTTTCAGGTTGAGGTTGCAGGTTGAGGTTGCAGGTTGTTGCAGGTCGATGTGGTCAATGTATGGGTCTAGCACAGGCCATTGGTCGGAGCGCCCAGAATACACGTCCCCTTGGTGAGGCAAGCGAGACTGCCTGCGTGCGGGCGGCGGAGACCTCGCGCCTGCACATACGCGCGCGGCCGTATATAAAGCCAGCGCGCAGCGCAAAGTTTTTCTTCACCACCCGTGTGGGAATCAACGAACAATAAGCCGTGGGAGCACGAGGTGCTACGCTAGAGGTATGTGGAGTGTGGCGACAAAGATTATTTGCATTACCAATTGTTCCAACTGAAGTACCGGGTTGACAAGCGCATTTCGTTAAGTTTCAGCCTTGTATGAGTCACCGCCCCTTCGCAAGCTCACTACTAACCATCAGGTATGTTAGCCACGAGCTGAATGACGATACTCGTGACCGGGCGGACATATGCGCCCCGGGCCCCCTTTCTTGTACAATAGGAAAGGAGCCGCATCTCTGTGTACAAATTTTGAGGTGTTGGGCACGGGGCCTTGATGATAGGTCTTTTGCTGAAGCTTAACCCCGCGAGGACGCCAATTAACACTGTAGTATTATTTGTTGCTTTTGACACGGCCACGTGCGCTTTCAATGATGATTTCAACATTCACACTGTACGAGAAGAATGCTTCGATGACTACACTCCAAAAATCTGATTTAATGAATCTGACGAGAGCTGCGTGTCAGGGTCCTTGGCCTTGAGGTGTCGGCCACTTTTTGTGAGGATGATGGTAGTAGGCTGATTTGTACGTCCGCTGACTGTCCGTTGATTGTCCGTTGATTGTCCGTTGATTGTCCGCTGACTCCGCTGACTGTCCGCTGACTCCGCTGACTGTCCGCTGACTCCGCTGACTGTCCGCTGATTGTTCCCTGCATCCGCCTGGTCGAGGTCTCCGCTTAGGATAGACCTGTTGGCCAGTTTCGGCCGCCATGACCCACTCCCGGGCTAACCAGTCGACCCTCCATCGCTGGCGAGGCTGCAGTCGTGCATTGCGCGCGTGGGCTGGTGTACTTCCCATGAGGCCAGTGGTTTCTATCACAACTTTACAGTTACTTCGCTCTCCAATAGAGATGCACCGCCTAGGCGATTTTCATCAAGTTGTTCAATTTGGAATGGAAAAATACCTAGTGCGGATGCAGACGCTCTAGGGTTGAACCGGGAGGGATCCAGTTGTCATGACCGTTTATTCATTCAATGGTGTGCCCCTCTGATTCAAAGTCTTTGAAGGGCATCTGGCTTTTCAGGATAACTTTTATGGTCAGTACAGAGATTGATTTGTTGCAAAAAAGGCTACGCAAGTTGAAGGGATTCTGTATCGAGCCATCTCTTCCAAGCATATCGTACATGAGCTCAAGTGTTCTAGCTGTAGCTACAAATGGTTATGCGCCAAAAGGACATTAGAAACTCACTGTTACTATTTATCCAAGTTTCTTTCTGATAGTGCTATTACGTTATAGTCACTTTTGTAGCACTTCCGTTTTCTCCTGTTTGAAGGTGCCATTTTAAGTTGGTCTCGTGAATGGGTTCTCATAACTGCGTTTTCCACAAGTGGAGGTAGCGCACGAGCTGGGTCGGTCAGTTTCCAGGCCTATATCAAATTCAGGGTAACTCCACGACGCCGGTATGGTAGCCTATTTTAATAAACTCAACTGCTGTGAGTATGCGATGGAGCGTGGTACTGTGTCAAGTCATGATGCTTGAGGCGGGATGCTTGAGGCGGGATGCTTGAGGCGGGATGCTTGAGGCCTAGCTATCCCCACAAATCCCACATAATAGAATTTTTACTCACGCTGGGTGAATCCGACTTCATTAAATTTGGTTTTGGTAGGGTCTGAAGATTCGGTGGTGGAGTTATGAACATAAATGGTTCATGGAAGGAGTACCTTCAAATAATACTCAATGCTTCAAGATAAAATTTTCACCGAAGCCAACGTAGCGTGATTAGATAGGGAGACATCGGATCGGGCGACTTCCAAACAATTGGCGAAGTGGGCTAGTGGGATCTTGTTAGACTGTTGGCAGGGAAACTTTCTCACTGAGGCTGGCCCGAACGGTCTGTCTAAATGTACAGCCAGATTGTGTCACCCGGCATAGGGCCAGGCACAATATTGCTTCGGGATATATTACTTCTGCAGGAACAACGACATAGCGATAGTCAAGGTGGAATCCAAAAAAAAAAAAAAAAAAAAAAAAAAGAATCCCAGAAACACCTAATCCCACCGAGCTAGGAGCGCGATACGCTACAATGCCACGAAAGCTCCTCAAAGCGGCATCACATAGCCCCTCTGATGGCCAGCACGATTCCGAGTTCGATACAACCGATTGCCACGCCATCTCTATCAACTCGCGGAAACAATTTATGGAACCAAAGAATGAAAGGCAACACAGGGAGATGGAAAAGCCTAGGGCTGGAGCGGGTCTAAATGCAACTAATTCATACTCCCCAGAGAGGCCTAATTTTTTCGGGGGTTCACGCACTGGGCCCGTTGCAAATCCACCATCATCACTACTGTATCAGTAGCCAAAATGCACACTTCAACCCAAGCACCCTGATCACCTCTGTGGCGTCACATTGCAGTGAATTTTTTTCCGAAAACAAATTCTACCCGTCAAATAACAATTGCGAAGATTTCAAATTGGTGCTTTTACCCCCACTCGCCGTTACGAAGGTAATCTCTGTTGGTGTCTTTTCCTCCGCTTATTGAGTGGAGGGGTCTGTAACAAAAAGGATGGTTCTAAAGACACTATTTTGAAACACTCGGCCGCCAGTCGTAAAGTGGTGATACAATGATGGGGACCATATGGGCCGGAGATACTCCCATCCTGTTCTATAGCCTGCCACTCTAGTTCAAAAATCTACATGATATGGTTAGATCCACCATGGGCAGCGCAGTACGATGGATACACAATTAACCTGCCACGTGCGGTTACACGGGGGACCCATCAATACCCCACCTGGAGAGAGGCGTGTCCAATCCCGACCAAATACCTTGGGCTTAGCTGTACCTTAGGATCAGCGGCGTGGTTTTGTCCAAATGCAACGTTGTGGTTTTCTCACCTGCAGCAGGTGAGCCGCACAAAGGCCGCCTCAGGCGCCATTTGGCCTACGGATAAGCCGCATGGGGACTTGTGGGGCCATTAAGGCGTCCCGCCGTGTCCCAACACCCCACTCCTACCAAAGATGGCGCCATCGTGCCCCCGGTCCGGCTAAAAGTGGTGGGCCCGTTTCTAACTATATACGTTTGGATGATCCTCTTGTTTTAGGGATCTTCAACAGATACACCGGTAAGTACTTGAAGCTAAACAACACGGGAATCTAACAAATACAATGATTAATGATACCTAGGACCTCGTAGTTAAACCACACGCTCCTTATAACGGTCTCAATACGTGATGGGCAAAGCCCGCCAGAGCTATTACTTAAAGAAATCGTATGTGAATGATACAAACTCTGTGGAATCGATTCTGCTTACTTGGCCCAGTAATTGGAAGTTCCAAGCCAAACGACCTTTAAGCCAAAGGCGTATCTAAAGCAATATGATTGACAATTATCTTTGATCAAAGGTGCAAATGCATAGTGAAAGAGCGATATCCTCAGCAATCAAGTTGAGAAGATTCAAAATTGAAATTGTCTACCCAAAATGGTTTGATCATTAATACCATTAAAGAAGGAGATAAACCATGCCCCAACATTGATTTTCTGTTTAGCCCGTAGGGCGGGGTTCATGTAAATATAAATATGAATTCAAAAATACACAATATTACGTCAGGCTCTATCTACCACCATCAGCACAAACGTCTGTAACAGGCTAGACTTGCCGTGATTCTATCCGCACTCGTGACCATATTGTAAATGATCTCGGAAATACCCCCCGTTTCGGCCGGGATACAAAATCCAAACAGATAGAGTCGCAAAAGCCCGGCCGTTGTGTCTTGCCCCCCACGACGCGGGGCAGTTAGCCTAAGGTCTCCTGAGTAGCCGAGTCTGGTTGACCATGATTTTACCTAGCCTTTATAACTATAGTGATACAGTTTTTATAATGCTTTTTCTCCAGACTTCGAACCTAAGTACTCTCGCATGTTAGGTAGGTCCCTCTTTGTGAGGAATAAGGCCAGAATGTCTTGAAGATATCAGATGAATAATCAAGAAAAGCATCTTGTCGCACCCGCAGCTGCTGGCACATATTCTGGTCTGGACTCTTTCGAAATAGTATCATTATTAGTACATTTAGAGGTTATCAGCTGATAATTGGTGATTTATTATCCCGCCAAGCCGAATTTTCTCAACGTCGTTCTCGTCATGTATGGCTTCTCAGTCACTTCACATGGGCTTTGAAGTGGTGATGGTCAGGACATCTGGCTAAATGGTGGCCGGCTGTAACGAATGAAGTAGAATAAATTGGGTATTAGTATTTGATGGGCCGCCTGGCCAAAACTCTATTTCACGCCAACCACTGATACTTCCAAGGCCTACACTCGGCGAAACCGGGTGCCCTGAAGAACAATCCCTACAACTCGATAGAAAACACGTGTGAAGGATGTAAAAAAGGACTGCCGTCGTATGTAAAATAGCTTTTAGGAAAGAGAGAAATAAATTCAAAACACAAAAAACGAAAAGCCATAAGTGTTTTCGAGATTAGATTCCTTTGGTCCCTAGTAACATCCTTTGATCATCTTTATTTACGGAATCCCTCTAGTAGTATTTCGCCCCCTTTTCGAACATATACGGATTACTTATAAATTGACACTATAATGGACCATCGATGTGCGGTTAAGGAAAGTCGGGCGACTGCTGGCCGGTTGTTGACCGTCAAAAGGGTGCCGGTCATCTCAACATGGTTGTTGACCGTCCAAGACCAGCCCAAACGGAACCACTTCACGAAAGGTGCCTAATGCGGTGGAGTAAGTGATCCCCTTGTTCAGAATCATTCAAGAATACATCTTCTCCAAGCACTTGTCACCCAAGAATCCAACATGCAGGGTCATACGGTTCAATTCAAGACCCCATTTTATCGCCGGCCCGGCAATTACCGTAAACAGTGCAACAAACTTGTTCCACGCCACTCATACAAATATGACCCATCTATGCCCTCCCCACTTATTGTGTTCTTGTAGGACATAAAGGCCGTGAATATTATAGTGGTGCCTTGTCTTTTATGCCTCCAATTTATTTATGGAATTTTTCCACAAGTCACCTTGGCCACTAATGCTAGTCACGTTCGGCTATTAACCAGTCACTCCATCTTCAGCGTTCTCGCCTCCACCCGACTAACTAACTTTCTCATTAAACCTGATCCGCCGCACTGCTACTTTGTTTAGTAACTTCTAGTGCTTGGGGAAGAGTAAACCAATGGGGTTCCTGCATAAACGCGCTGGCGGGCACATCAACTGGAGAATATTCCCCAACCGGGCCAATATTGCCGTAGCGGTCCGGCGGCTTGAGATTCCCACAAGCTGAAAGCGGCTAAGTCTAAGCTAGTGAGACTAGGCGTGGTGCGAGAGATATCGGTTTATGGGGAACCGACCAGTCCTAACGCATGTCACACAATTTTGCACCCAATGTGGGTGCGACGCGAACCTGTTGGGAGTTATGATGTACTCTCCCATAGTCTGGTACAGCTGTCACGTTGTCTTCTAACAACTGCTTTAACTCTGGAACTTCTGTAGTCATCCTTTTGTATTCAGATATACTAGGTTTTATTTCCTTCTTTTTCCCTTGTCTTCTTGGGACGGCAGTCCCTTCCTTAAGTACTGCAAAGCGGCCTTCACTCGCTGCAGCCCTGTAGGGCTGCACCGTCGTCATTACGACCGCTCAATTGGGAGGTGTGGGAATAAACATTGTTTAGTCCCTTCTAACTAAGCTCTTGTGCATAATGTACACACAGACTTAGGTCGTCATCCCTTCAACCATTGTTTCATCTGAATACAGTCATGTGAGCATGCAGTGCCCGCAGGCGCACTGATTCTCACCAACAGAACCTACTTGTTGAACTATGGAGTGCGAACTGGCAGGTATACGCGACAGCCAAGAGACGAACATAGTTCACTATGCCGGATGCAGATGAAACTAGTTGTATACAGTCTCAGATGCAATGTCAGACCCCGAAAGTACTTACTCGAGGTAAGTATACGCTTGGACCCAGTTCGTATGAACGAAACCCAGAAAGGGGGGACTAGACGAGGCATGTACGCTTAAGTGTCTAGGCACTAAGTACAAGTCTTGCATCTGAAGGCATCGGGAATTAGACGAGAAATGGTCAAGACCCGAATACTTAAGGAGAAGGGTTCCTCCTTAGTGTAAGGGAGACAACAGTTATCAATACTCTGATTAGATAGAAAGGACAAAATCAAATAAAAGATGACTGAGGCGTCAACTAGAGATGAATACTTCAAGGAACTATTAGAGCATCGTGTCACGTGCATCCCGAGCTTCTTGGATGTATATGGTCGCGCTCAACACTTCTTTCCTTATGTATCCGAGAAATGTCACACCTTCAGAAAATCCTTTAAAGCTTAGGCAGCTGAACAGTTTCCTAATTTGGGGTGGGCCTTCACACAAAGCAGACTTACGGGCCATGCATAAATTTCATTGTAACTCAAAGTTCTAAGAGTATCGTAGCAAGACCAGCAAAAATGCCAGATCTGCCACGGGTAGTGCTCACCCATGACCCTTGAAACTTCTTCAGAACTCAATGGAGAGGTCTGCACATACCTAGAGGATACTATGAAGACGATCCTTAGCTTTGGTCAAAGTCACTCCCATTGGAAACTCTATGGTAAACCAGATTATCCAAGGTATGATCCGGATAAAGAATATAAGAGATTACAGATTATGAGACTTTCATCTCTGCTGCTGATTATCCCGGTATCTCTTTGTGCCGAGAACAGCTTACGTGCTGCTGAGATCCATTACTTAATGGTCGAGTATTTCTCGAAAGTATCTCAGTTACATCTTGAATATACTATTCGAAATTAAGATGGCTTTTTGGGTATTGTTAACAAGGACTCTCCTGATATCCCGTTACTTGTTGATCAAAGTCATCAACAAAATGAACAGAACTACCAGAATCCAAGAGGAACTTACAAGGAGTATAATCGTCGAGCATTCATTCTGGAACAAAAGAGGTTGAAGAGGAACTTTGAGCAGAAAGGGAGTTGATAGAAGTCGTATCATCATTTGTAGACAGGGAAGCTTTGGTATTGCGCAGCCCAGTTGATGATTCATTTTGCTCCCCTTTCGACTTGTTTTGGTTGTTGTTGTTGTTGTTGTTGTTGTTGTTGTTGTTGTTGTTGTTGTTGTTGTTGTTGTTGTTGTTGTTGTTGTTGTTGTTGTTGTTGTTTGCCACTGTGTTTATTCCTGCCGGAGCCCCTCTTGCTATTGGTGTTCTTTGTACGGAACGTACCTTTAGAGTGGGGGCTTGATTCATCCATCTGATCGGACGAACTATCTGAAACAGATGAGTGAAGGTACGTACAGTTCGTAGGGTACGATCCAACATTAATTGTGTTTGGAGTAGATTACAAGAAGAATCGACGGAAACCCCCCTCGGAGGCCATCCTCGTCAACAAATAACCAGTCGGGGTCTGCTGCGGTCAAGCACGTGGACGTAAACAACAAAGCCATCAGAAATATCCTCAACAAACGGCCTGTTTTCACCTATAAAAGTCTAAACGAACCCCTCGTGATCAATAAATACATCTTCTCGAAGTACTAGTTAACAGAAGAGGGGTAATGAGACATAATGTTAAATGAAGCAAAATAGGTAAAGTTGCCCTTTTGTAAACACATCAGTGTAGAACGGCGCACCGTCCTGAACCGTCAGCACTCCCTAATACTGTCTCCAATATGTCCTAGCTTGCGCAAGCGGCAGAACGGTCACCTTGTTGGTGGTCCATTCGTAGTCGGAACGGTCACTAATGTGTACTGGTTTTCTTCACTATACTCTGTATGTATAGACCTAAAAAGTGATTGCGATATATACGGGAAGGGTAGATGCGGAACTTGGGTACCCGCCGGTGTGAGCCCAAATTATTTCCAAGATGTTCTCAGCATTCATTCAGTTATAGAAGTCGTCTTAAATTTCACCCGATAAATTGAGAAACTTAGTTTTCGGTTGACGGCCGTCCACGAGTGCCATAATTCTAGATCCTATAGCCTCTATTAGTGTGTTGCAATGCCGGCAAGTGCAAGTGTTGACCACCGGCCAACGCATGATCGTCTTGTGTACTTTCCCCCGACCTGCTCAAGGCATGTCTCATATAGCTTGACCACGATACATTATTGGTCTGCATAAATCATTACCTTAATCTTGGGCCATCTGCTATTCGGTCTTATTGGCTCATACCGCCGACAGCCACGAGGATACGACAAGTCAATTTGAATTTGGTCCGGCCCACAAGATGTTAAATAGTTGCTGACAATGGCCCTGGGCCGGCTCCTGGGCCAGCTGTTGGTTCAAGTGCCATTTGAGGCTGGGTTCCAGCGCGTCTGATTTCATTTAAACCAGGGCCAAAGTGTCAGTCCCCCCCCCCCCCCCAGAGTCTATGCTTGGCTGTTCAGAGCATGTACCGGAAGTACGGGTTCTCCTTGTCGGTCAAGTCAGCAAACTCGATGTTCTCGAGCTCTTGGATGTTCTCATCCACGCGGTCCATGTCACGCTCCTTCTTCTTGTTGCGGCGCCAGAAACTGTAGTATATGGCCGCGAGAAGAAGCGTCGAGGTGCAGTTGCACACCACAAAACTGATCTTGCCGCCCGTGTAACCAGGGGCCTGCGAGTCGATGAAGGTTTGCGGCCCAATCAAGTTGCCCACACAGTAGCCGATGAGGAAAATAGCGTTGCAGGTGATTTTTTTGGTGTGGCCCGCCACATTGGACGCCACCAATGACAAGATGCAGATGGTGGTGATCGGGTACACGTACATGAGGTAGTAGCCCGCCAAGCGCGTGTGGCTGGACGAGGCAAACGCCAACATACACGCACTGGCGATGGTGATGCACGAGGCAAAGATGGAGATGGCCATCCGGTGCTTCACGTAGCGCACCGAGTACGCGAGCAAGATGCACCCAAAGAACTCCACCGCGCCGCACGGCATGTTCATGTACAAGGACTGCTGCGAGGTGTAGCCAAAGTCGGAGTTGAGCAAGATCGAGCCAAAGTTGGTGGTGGCTCCGTTGGGGATGTTGGAGGAGACGCCAAAGAGGAAAAACAACAAGACGTTGACGTCGAGCAACGCCTCGCGGAACTGGGCCTTTTTGAAGTGGCGGTTGCCAAAGCCCTGCTGGTTGGTGCGGATACGCTCCACCACGAGCGCCTTCTCACGAGCAGAGAGAAACCACGCGTCCGCAGGCGAGTCCGGGATGTGCACAAGAAACAAGACGCCAATCACCACGGTCATGAGCCCCGTGACCACAAACAAGATCTTCCAGCCCGCCATCGAGTAGTGCAGCGCGTGGGCCGCCACTCCATAGGCGATGCCGCCGCCCAACGTGATGCCGATGCCGTTGCACGAGAACCAGAGCGCGGTGCGAAGAAACTGCTCCTCTTTGCGGTACCACTGGCTGGTGAAGATCACCATGGCCGGCGTCACGGCCGACTCCAACATGCCAAGAAGCGTGCGGAGCACCACCACGCCCGCATAGTTCTGCGGAGTGGCATGGAGGCACAAGATGACGCCCCACACCAAGATAAATGCGGCCGTGACCTTTGAGAGCGGGAACCGCTGGATCAACGTGTTTGCAGGGAACTCGAACACCAAGTAGCCGATGTAAAACGCCGTGCCGCACCACGAGTACATGTCGCCCACCATGTTGAAGTCCTCCTTGAATCCCATCACCGCTGCGTACGATGTCGTGGTCTTGTCCATGAACTGGCACGCGTACAAGAGACAAATGAGCGGCATGAGATACACGTCGATTTTGCGGAGCAAGCGGCGGTCGCTGGCTTCGTCGAGCTCCACGGGCTCCTCGTGCAACGCGAGGCCCATGGCGTCGTCCACGTTTCCTGTGATGGTGACGAGCTTGCCGTCGGCCAGCGTGAAGCTGGCAATGGGGCCGAGGCTCCCGACGTTGTCACGCGTGAACGACACGACGGGGCTGAACTGCTCGCGGGATTTCTCTGACGCTATGCTTTTCATCGTTGGTGGGTGGCAGCCTCGGACTTTGCGAGTGTTTAAGACGGTTGCTGGGCGCGGGCCGCGCCGGAATATCTTGGCATCCTTATCGCTATCGCTGAGCCAATCTTGCAGCCTTCCAGGGGTAGCCACCCGTGCTCCATGCCGGACGCGCGACTCACGCGGGCGAATGTGCAGCACCGCGCGCTGGCTTTAAAGAAACCTCCATCAGCCGCACTGGCCACGAATAGCGCTGACCGAGGGCCATCATTCTTGGGGTTTGCAAAAGGGCGTGGGGCACTGTGGTGCGCACTCCAGACAATAAGAAGTACCCGAGGAGAGGTCCGGTTTAGGCCGCATTAAACAAAAGTTGGGGCGGGTGACATGGGACATGAAGCACTTCCTGCATGCAGGATTATCCGAGCTTTGGATTTTATGGGCCAAGAAAAACGAGAGTTGCTAAGGAAATACAGCGATGGGCGCCAATGAACAGCGACGATAAACGAGGGCATCGTGCGCGATAAGTTAAGTGGGTGCACATTAAGTTGTGTAAGTGCGCGATGAGTTGAGATGCGGCGTGTATATAAGACCCTTGCGTGCATATTCTACATCCAGTGTTCTGGGCTCACCGCCGCGTGGGGCGAAATTTTACATTTCGTGCCCTGCCAACTTTCGTATGGCTTTGGGTCCGGCACGCCGCTCCTGGATTCACGCCACAGACCACTTGCGTAGTGCATACACCGCCGAGTCGCTAGGGCTAGGAACTCGCTTACCTCCGCACCTCGTTTATGTCTATTGCTCTCTTCCTTCTTTGAATTATCCAGACTTTTTCGGTATATACATTTCTCGAATATCTATACTCTTTCCATGCAGTTAGCTTTTTCCCGTGCGCATCTATTATAAACTTTTGACATCACAATGCTTTGAAAGATTGCTTCGCTGAAAGTTTCACTGAACAATTCGGGCTACGAATCTGATGCAGACGATCTGCTGCCAAGGGTCTGTTGCCGAAAATGGCCCATTCGGCCAAATATTGGAGCATCATGCCCTTGCAGTTTGCCACAGCGGTGTCCCGTTGTTCGTTCACCTTCTGGTGGTGCGGCTTGGTGACAAGAAACCGCTTTTATGCGTTGCGTGATCTTTGGGGTCTACGTCTAGTTGAAATCGAAGGTGTTTGCACTAGTAGCTAAGTGCGTTCATGTACTTTTTTCGTTTTTACTCTTTCGTGCTCTTCCTACTCTTTCGTGCTTCCAGCACGTTTAAGTACCTTCTACTTGTAGGCACCTCCTAGTAAATGCCTCGCAATCGCTCGATTCTCGGGCTGACAACGTCCTCCGAACAAGGTGAAGTAATAGGCAATCCAAATCCAAAATTTCGCCTGATTAAGATCACTTGCATTCTTTGTTAAATATTCTTCATAGTTATCTGACATCCTGCCAGCAGCCATGTTCTTGTCTCCAAGATTAAGCCAGGTTTAAGTATAGTATTTGAACTGCAAATGTACCAAATCAGTCATCGTTAATTTGATAGTGCCTTGCTGTAGGACATACGCCTGAGATTCTAGAGCCAACACATGCTTAAAAACTCTGCTGAGGCGCGTATCTACTAGATAGAGACCAACATTTCCGATGAACCATGAAAGCTTACCAAATGGCGTAGTTTTATGTTGACGATGTCTCATTCAAATTTCTGTCCTCTCAAGTTAAATATATGACAGAGGTGCCAGGTTCCGGGGAGTAAGAGCTCGGAGAGGGCCTGAAAAACGGCTATCCGTCCGCACCAGGTACGCAAAATACCCAATCCCAATACGGGGAGTAGTGAGAGTAAACAGCGACACAGGGCCTTGAGTCTGTAATTGAAATGAGTGAAATAGGTTCAATTCAAATACCTAACGAGGAACAGTTGGAGGCCAAGTCTGGCGCCAGCAGCCGCGGTGGATCAGCTCCAAGAGCCTGTAATAAAGTATTGCAGTTAAAAAGCTCGTAGATGAAGTTTGGTGGTAACTTTTTTTAGTTTCTGCCATCAAAATTCGCTGGCACACCAAGATTTGTTGGTATCACCAAGATTATCTGGTACCACCAGGGTTCGCTATGTGGTTGGAGTAAAAGTGTTCAGAGCAGGCTGCGCCTGAATCTTGTAGCATGAAGTAACCGAATGATTTCACTCCAATGCTTCTAGAAATGGGAGCACCAGTATTCAATAGTGAGAGGTGAACTCTTAGAATTATTGAGAACTAACTTCTGCGGAAGCTTTTTTCAGCAACGTTTTTACTGGTCAAGATGAAGGTCACGGGAGCGAAGAAGATCAATGCCGTCAAAGTCTTGACCAGAAACGAGGCTGACCAGGGACGGGGTTTGATCAATATGACGCACTCTACCGCTAGCGAGTAAGCAAAGTTCCGGGTTCTGGGAAGTATAGTTTTGGGCTGAAACTTGAAGAAAGGGACGAGAGGTCAACACCAGTAGTGTAGCCTGCGGCTTAATTTGACTCAACATGTGAAATTTGACCAGGTCCCCCCAACTCTTTTAGACTCTTTATTACTATTTCGTACTCTTTCAGACTCCTTAGTACTCTTCGTGCTCTTTCACTCTCTTGTAGATGGTCAGCTGTGATGGTTCGCATCCATAAGTAGGGAACGGATCGGTGCTTAGTATCAAGTGGTTATATTCAGAAAGTCTGGAGTATCAGGTGATTAGAGTCAGACATTTCTGGAGTGTCTGGTGTGTCTGTGACTCAACAGACTAAATACCTGTTCTAAGCGAAAGCAAAATACCCAGGTGAGAGCTGGAGAAAATCCAGGGAGCCTGGTAACTGCGCCCCATAAGGAAAGTAGTTCCAAGCATACTCGGGTCTTCTGAATGCATTCCCTAGAAAAGTAGCATTCCTGAGACTCTGTAACCCATGGACATAACAAAAACTAGGCCTGTGTCCCCAGAAATATTGGTGCCAAGCGGCCAAGGGCCCGGGGTGCTGTCCGAAGTCAACCGATTTCTGTATTTGGCTTGAAATTTTACAATATCTTGGTTGTCTCGCAAGATCAAAGAGGTTTGAGCACGATCAGGGGCCTTTATATATCCTCGCCGGTTGGGACTAAGGACCGCCAAGACGAGGTGGTGCAGCACCATTAGTAAGTTTGACTCTGTACCTCTCTACTCTTACCAGTATTCTCTATCTTTCCTTTTCAATTCACAAAACATACGTTGTTCCCAGCCCCCGGATGTACTTATTCATGATCAATGACCATCAGAGCAGATAATACCACGGCATGGATGTACGGGTTCTTCTGTGAAACGGTACTGGTTGATCTGAGGATGTTTCATTCACCTTTCCAATCTTAGCATCTCTGTATGCCTTGTGTTTTTCTGAGACCTTGTTTGAATCATATTGGAAGCTAGAAGTGCGAGATGTTTTGTTCGTGTAGCACTCACTTTTGGCAGGAGTCTGGTTAATGGCCTTCTTTTCTTGTGCTGATAGTCTTCTTTATCATCACGGGATTTTGAATGTATCAAGTAGTAGCACAGACGCATTCCCAAATCCCTAGACAATTGCTTCAATGAATGAAGTTCAACTTCATTTGAAGATGTTCTGGCTCCCAATTTGTTTGCTTCTTTTTCACTCTCCACTTTATCTATGCGAATGGTCCCCATATTGTCGAGCAAATCCTTCATTGAGTTTTTGTAAAACTGAATCTGGTTGCGGTAGTTTGCGATTGCCGGCTTCTTGGATTCTAATTCAGACACAAAGTGCTGGAGCTGATTTGCAAGTTTCTCCTTCACGAGCACAAGCTCCTTTTTGTTGTGGTTGAATTCAGCGTAAAGGTAGAGAATGGAAAGCCGATGAATCCAGCAATCGACTCTCTTCGATTGCTCAAGCGGAAAAGTCCACGCCAACTCGATCAAAGACTTGAGACCGGGCGACGAATCCAGTGGGCCAGAAACCCGGAATTGATATTGACGCCCAGCACTTGCAGCACCAGTGAGTAGAGTGGCCAGGAATCCGCTTTGATGATCGAAGCAGTTTTTGGGACGGCAAGAAAAACTGGTTAGCAGGGCTCCGAGGGATGGCACCTGGAAAGATTGTCGGCATTGGCTAATTCTCTTGCGGTCGAAATCCCAAACGGGAGAGCTGGGGTTCTCGAAGTGGGGATATCCCGAATCGAGTGTTTCCGTCATGTCTCCATGGAAGCTTTCCACGACGAATCTGACAAAAGGGGGTTCCCAAAGGCCGAGTTTGGCAATGTAGCCAAAAATACATAAAGCGCTTTTCATCATGGAAGATAACATGAGTCCACGTTTAACCGATTCTCGTAGTCTGCCTGAAAAAGACTATTGTCAGCCGCATCCTTTGTACACTACCCATAGTGCGACATGATGCGGCTTACAATGGGTGCAAATTTTGCACCTGTGTGGCACCAGACTCGCCATAGACCAAACACCCTGGCATCTTGGGGTTTGAAGGGTGACCTTGGAACCGTCTGGCTGGTTGTTACGCCACACGGTTAAGGGGCTCCGGTACGCTTTGGGGCGTGCTGGGAACCCATTGGCGGGGGACTATCATTGTCCTGCTGGCATCGGGTCTTTTCTGACCCCGGCCCAGTTTCGTGCCAAACACCGCCTGCGGTTGTTTATTGGGTTTCTTGAACTGGTCTAGAGCCCTTGGCCATAGCTCTTTTCATTCAAGATCTCAACAAGTTTTGTCAGTATCAAATGTACTGCTGGGCCCTTAGTCACGCCTGGGATGAGGTGGTCGTTGAAGCTTCCCGAAACAGGAGTGCACCAGAGGTTGATGAGCCGAGGCCTTCCATAATGATTTCTCTGAGGAATCGTTTGGAGTCAGGTGTTCGAGGCCGCTGCTCAAGCCAGTCAGGAGAAAGACAATATGATGCATCGCGAGCAGAGCTATGATGCTCTTTGAAAACAATGTGGGGCTTGGATACCTGAAACGAGTCAATCATAGGGAACGGGCACTGGAAGGGGAGTAACTCAAGGCATAATCCCTTTAGATATCAACTTAACCCATAGGCGTTTCATCCACAGTGCAAGCATTCTTTTCCCCTAAGGCAAGTGTTAACATTCCGGGTCCGACGCCCACACTGACTTTTGATTTCTTTTGAGTGAATCCGGTTCAGCCTGGTATAGCCATCTTTGCCCGTGCAATGCCAGGCCACCCACTTTGAGATTTTATGTGGTTCCAAGAAATATTCGAGTAGCGTAGAGTAGCAATAAAAGATTACTATCGTGTTCTGCTGGGTAAATTTATGCACTACTGGGCTCTTTTACTGAATTCTATGTTATACAGTACAAAGGGACTGTACACTAAGAAGTGCAGAGGCAGAGAGAGTGAAGAAATTGAACTGTTTCCAACTAGTCAGAGACATTGGTGATGGAGTAGATCCCCGAACTGCCGAAATCAAAAATAGCAGGTTGAAATAGTGCCATTGTTCGTTAGAAGCGGTGAGCCGCATCAGAAATGTGTTGCATACGTCGTTCAGCACTCTTGAGCCCGGAGCATGGTGTTCAGCTCACGTGGTCTGGACAGTAGATGATTTTTCACTCGTTGCTGGTGACCGTTCAATCAGAGTCTTGGCTGAGGTTTGGACCGTCACCGCTGAGCCATAGAGGACTTTTGGTGTAGTTGTTTCTTGAGCGGCGGAGCACTGCCTCAGTAGATAATGCCACGCCCAACTTAGTCAACAATAAAGAGGATAAAAAAGATATCCAAGCCCTCTTTATTCACACTCACATCAGCGGAATATCTGTGAGATAAATCTTCGGGCCCATCTCATCAGGGTCCATCTCTTTGGGCCCATCTCATTAGGGTCCATCTCATTTGGACCCGCCGGGAAATCTGATGCAAGTTTGGAAGTGGTGATATATTTGGCAGTCTGAAACGTGATATCCCCTGCGCCCAGAACCCTTCAAAAACGTCGCTCGCTGTGCAAAGGGTCTAAATTTTCAAAGGGAAAGAGACATGACCACAGTCCGATATTGGTCAGGCCACTACCCCCTTGAAAACACAACCATGCCCAAATCAACTTACCATCGTGGGAGCAGCCCCACATCCAACCATCCGCAGTCAACTTTGTGCAAGCAGCTATGTCAACTTGCCCAGGTCTTGGATCACTTCAAAGTCAACATCACCACGAGTAACCTTGGAGATTTGGGACACGTAACGTGGACAAGGTGAAAAGACCAATATCTGACGCCTCTTCATGCTCTCAACCAGATTAGCTTACGGCTTGTGACCTAGATTGGCCCGTCCGCCATGGCAATCGATCGGCTGACCTGCCCTTCCCGGAAGAGCCATCAAATAAACTCAATTCGGGATCAATCAATCAGTACAAGTCAAAAAGGCCATACAATGCATTACTGACACGTTTTCCAGCCAGTTTCAAACCTCATGTCTTTGACGGTCTCTCCATCCGTCCATATGGTTTACCTAGGAAATGCATGGACAGGGTGTTCATTCCGGATTTCGCTCATCAAGACTCAAAGCGGCCTGACTGTGTTTTGGCTCTACTGTGTGGCCGAGTCCCAAAGACGTCCTACCCCATGCTTGCTCTTGATGGCCCCATCGCCAAGACCACATTTGATGGAGGGTGAGACGTTCAAATTCACAAAGTCCAAAAAATCAGCTATCTTGAGTCGTTGCTAAGTCATGGACCAAAGCCCACCAGATCGTGGCTCCAAACAGGGATTCTTTGAAGATTCGGATCTTTCAAGGCCCGTCTAATGAAATCATGCATCCACTTCATTATTTGGATTATCCATCTTTGAAAGCTCGTAGATGGTAATTGTGAATGCTCCAGCTTTGCGAGTTTGCATGGATAGCGTGGCTGAAAATGTAGAAATGGATCAACACCGTCCAATGAGCCAAAAGGCTAGATTCTTCATGCTTTTAAGTTGCAAGAACAAATGGACAAAATTCCAAATCTTTCTGGTAACAGCCCTTTCCCCGAGTAAACTTCGCTCTATTAAGATGGATGTGGGAGGAATAGTGGGCCCAACTTCTGGGGTCACGGGACTCCTTTCAAGTAAACACTGACTCTGTGTCTATGACAACCTTAGAAATGCTTGAGCTATACGATGAGCACTTGACATGAAGCCTCGAGACCCGGTGCACTGTCCTGCCTCGTTCTTCCAATTCAGCAGCTCTTTCCTGTCTAGCATCAGTCATGGATTTCTTATTCTTGATTCTCGATTCTCTTCTCGTGCGCTCTTTCTTTCCTTTTTTAACATTCCGATCATCGATTTCGCCCTTGATTCTTTCATGTCCGCTTGATTATACAATGCATCTATAGGTATTCCACAACCATGGGATGAATCATCGATAGTTTGTGGTCAGAGATGAGTAATTGAGACTCTGAAGGCACGAGTCATGCACCTGCTTTCACAGAAGAATTAGCCGTGGAATCAATGCCAACATGTGTGACGATACCACCCGGGCGGCTTAATGGACACTGGCTAGACGAGACATTCGTAGATGAGTTGAAGGCATACGAGGTACAAAATGTTGGCAATAAATGTGTTTCGTATGTCTGTCTCTATGTTTTTCGTCCGTTTTCTCTTCTCCCTCTTCTCCCTCTTCTCCCTCTTCTTCACCCCTACTATTTTGTTATACTCCTTTGCAGAATCCAGGAATCGGGTATCTTTTATTTAATCAGGAACCCTTTGAAAGCCTCTGGTATTTGGAGAGCTAGTGTCACGGCTGGGTGAATACTCGGCTTGGTGTGAGGATCGAATGTATGCATTTTAGACTGGAGGATTACGAATTACCGGTCTGACCATCAAGGGTTTTCAAAATTCTCTTTGCAACCTTTACATTCCTCAATATCACACACGCTACTCATGGAGAGCCGGCGGCTTCATGAGTATAAAATGTGCTTATCTGCAAGTGCGCGCGACTGCGTCGCAGGGTGGATGCAACATTGCGCGAAAGACTCCGGATCGAGCGATGCGCTAACCCTTTTCATAATACGGGTTGCAGCTGAAACAAGTGCGGACCAAAGTGGTTTGCTTTGGTGGCACAGTTGGAACATGAACGGGCAAAGATCATGCGACTTTGCTTACAAACGAGGCCGTATGCAGCTCGGGTTTCAGGAATCTCGTTGGCATATGCAAGTTGGCCGGGACTGGAGTATATAAGTACGTGATTCCAGCTCTTGCATCGTGAGTTTCTAGTAGAGCTATATCCGACTGAGAAGAATAGAGGGCGACTGAAACCAACTGAAGCTTGAATTTCAGGATGCTGTTGAGCACCGCATCACTAGTGCTGTTACCTGGGTTAACACGGAAAAGCTCAACACCTTGTGCCGGATTCATTCGCCCAGACCTGCATATACCAGTCCTCTGCCGCCCCAAGGCCAGTGTTATGAGCACGTCTTCAAAGATCTTGGTTTTGGAGGCACCGTGAGCAGCCGAATATACGTGTGTCTTAGCGGTGCCATCCCGTCCTCTTTCTAGTTCACTGGTGGACAGTATTATGGCCTATCCTCGAGTCTAACCTCACTACTTGCCCGTTTGGGGGCCACGTGCGTTTGGTCACGTGCTCCCGGCCGACCACTTCCATACCCTAGCCCCTTACACTCAAGCTCCCCCCATCAGGCTCGGTATGCTTCTCAGGTTTTCTTCTGAGGTCCCAAATCCTCTCGGCTCCCCTCTTTAGCGGGATGAGGATGTTCCCACACTGTTGGTGTTCAGAAGACAAGGTCCTGCACACACGCCAGCAAAATGTCTCTTCTCACCGGCTTCCTTCCTCCCCCATCAGGCCACAGCAACATGCTCACACTACTACCCATAGGCGGCAAGGTCCGTGTGCTGTGGCTCCTGCTACATTTGCTCCCACGGATCCGGGCTTCGCTGAACACGCGACCGTTTATGGCCCCAAGGCCCTACGTCACGGAAGCATACCACGCCGCCAACAAATTGTCATCCACCGACATCGAGAAGGTGCTCCAAGACGACCATGTGCTCCAGAACATAGCCCTCAATATCCGGAGGCGAAAGATATCCGACTCGACTGTCCACTCTCTTTTTGAGGGCGCAATTGAGATGGCGCTGGGCGAACTTGGCGCCCAGGCATACTCCTTCTTGCTTCAAACGTGGCGTCTGGTGTTCGAACTGCAGAGCCAGTCTGAGAACACATGCCTACATAAACAGCTTTACTCGAGTCACGAGAAGTTGGTGCATACAATGATGAATAGAGGCGACTACACTGCCTTTCAGGATCTTCTCATGTCTCACCAAAGCCGACTTCGACAGTTGCACGAATCTCTCGACAACCGAAGCCCATTTCCAAGCTGGGCATACAAAGTTATGGACGTGGCGCAATTCCAAGTGGACGATGGCATCCTAACACACAATCAAGAGTCCGTGGAGTCGTTTCTCCGCAGCGCCCGTTTCTCCGTGGCGCAAAAGCACCAGCTCAATGCCATGCTTCTCCAAAAGAGTCTTCTCTATGGCCCTGCCAGCCCGAAACTGATTCAGCGCTTTTTGCGGTATATCATAATGATCGATGGAAACTCGCTGCTCTCCTTCACCGGACATCATCTTGTGTACAAAACTGCCTTGCGGTTGCTTCTTTCTCGCAGTAAAGGTGCCGGTGATAACCCGGAGCATCTCGACAACTTACAGAAGGTGGTTACCGAGGTGGTCCCAGAACAGTCTTATTTCCGTCTTCTTTCGGAGGCCATGATGGCGGCCAGCTCTACTATGCCGGAATTGACAATACAGGGTTTCCAATTCAAGCAGCTGCGAGGTATGCTCACGTCCGAAGACCTCACCGCTCTCATGAAAGCTTATGTCCATCAGGAAAAGTTTGACAGGGCCATCGAAAACCACGCGGCTTTTCCGTTGCTCCAAGACGATGAGCAGATTGTCTTGCTACTTCAAGTGAATGAACGTACAAAGAATTGGAAGCTTTTGCAGCAGCAGTTCGAAGACATGTACGGGCGAAAAGATCTTCCGCGTACCATCCACTACTCCGTGGTGATCGGAGCATTAGCCTCGGTGGGAAGCCAAAAAGAGGTGGAACGGCTCTATGTGCAGATGCAGAAACGCCATCTTCAACCCACTTATCCCATCTTTCGGGGCATCATCCGCGCGTGCATCAACAACAATGACTATACGCGGGCACTTGTGTACTACGACGACTTCATGGGCCGCGTGCAAAATGGCGAGATTGACCCCAAGTACATACCCCGCATTGAAAGCGAGGTGTTGCTAATAAAGCTTTTCCAGTGCAATGTCAAGGTGGCCATGCAAGCCATTGAGGATCTCTTCGAGAAGCAGAAACAAAGCAACACCATATATCTCGACTCCGAGATGATTGTACAGATTATCAAGTTTTTCTCCGTGACATATTCCAAGAAGGAATTCCTCCGCGTCTGGCAATTTGCAGAGGAAGCAGAACTACTCTCCGAGCACGTTTACTACTATGGTATAACATTCTACACGAAATTGGGCGAGTTCCAGGAAAGCAACGAATTGGCCAAAGAGGCTCATCGCCACAGTTTGGTGCCGTTCCACAGCAATCTTATTTATAAGGGGCAGATCAGAAATTATAGGGTTTGGGTTCGGCAAACTAGTGACAAGCACCATCAGTCGATGCTTAAAGAACGTGCAAGGTCGTTGGTAGCTAGACTTGATGAGCAAATCGAGAGCAGGAGCGTCAGTCCTCGAAACTTGGATAAGCTTTTGGTCGAGCTCATCAAGCACTCGCTTATTGTCAAGCCATGGGAACAGGAATCAGGAGGCGAAAGGGATGCCGACCGGTATTTCCGGCACTGCAAGGAATTGGGCTTACTCAGTGAGGCAGCGTACCTACCGTTTCTCCGTGAATGTGCAGCAAAGGAAGCCAGTTTCCAAGACAATTCACGGATTTTGGATCTCTACCGAGAGATGGTAGCATCGAAAATCGGCATCTCCGCTGAAAGCTACAAGTACTTGATCGCGGCGCTTCTAAAAATCGACCAGCAGAACCAAAACGGGTTCAAAAATTCATTCATTCTTTTGGAGTCCATCTTCGAAATCTACGGCTTCACCCTCGGGGCCAAGAATTTCATGGCCAGCTCTGAGAGTATTCGCCCCAAAAAGCTCTCGGATGTGGATCTTTTGCACAATGCCGTGCCGCTCTTGCAGATACTTTCCCAGTTTTCCGTTGCCACCTCCGGCAATATTGACTTGATCGTGCAGTTCTTAAACCAGTTTCGGGACCAGGTGGCGGACAAAATGAGCTTTGAGTTCCGGCTCTCGATCCTCAAGGAAATGAGCAAGGTGTACTTGTCATATGGCAACTTGAATGTTACCACGTCATTGGTGAGCAACGCATTGGGAGAACTCAATGATATTGTGGATCAGTTCCACACGTCAAGACCCGACCCTGGCATGCCGGACTTGCAGTTTGTCGAGAAACTTCCCAAGCTTCTCCAACTCGACTACCGGGAGGTGTACGGGGTGCAGCTCCAGGTGCTCGAAAAGAGGTTCAAGCTCCAGCCCATGGACGTGAAGGAATACGAGCGCATATTGCACGACTGTGTGCTCCGGAACATCCGGCTCTCCGGGGACAAGTTCAACGAGATCTTCTTGGAAATTCTTCACGACCCCGAGCACGTGCTGAGCGTCCCCGAGCCCACGTTGGAGGCGATGCTCAACTGCTGCGAGCGGTTCTTGGTGTCGGGGAACTGGGCCGAAGCCATGGTGTTCAAGAAAATCTCATACATTTACCGGGTGTTTCTCCGGCTTTTGAGCCAGACGCAGTCGGTCGCATCCATCTACTCCAACTACAAGATCTTCAACAACTTCTACGGGATCCAATCCGAGGCGGCGCTCCAGGAGGTTCTCAGAGGACTCAAGCACGTGCGCAACCCAGTGTCATCGTTGCAGAGGGAGCTCCGGCTCTACAACAGCATGCATGTGGAGCGGGCATGGACCATCGGGCGGTTTTTCAACAATGTTGCCGAGTTCTTCACGCCGGAGCGGCTCATCCGAACACGCAACTTCATTCGGCCCGGCGTGGCGGCCCGCCTCGTCCTGCACATCGAGGCCCGGTCCCACGGCGTGTCCACACTAGCATTTGGCCTCTACGACCGCTACCCCGAGACCATTGAGTACCTCCTATTCTTCAACCTGGAGCTTTTCCGGGTCGTGCGGTTTCGGAAAGAAATCGAAAACATCCTGGGCATCTCTGTGGTGGCTGGAGAGGGGCGGCACTCGCGGCGCAAGACCGCCACCGAAGCATTGAGTCACTTGGGGAGAGAATTACGGGGAAGACGTTAGCATCGAGGTGCGGCATCTCAGCCCCATGTATATACATAGCATCAGAGCATGGTCTGTTTGTGTGGTGTGATCATGACCTTCGACCGCACTTCAGACCATGTTAAGCATCAAGGACATTAGACACATAAGAAGCATTGCAAAGTACTACATAGCAGCAGGAAGCATCCGCCTCGTGGCCTTGACCCATACCCAACCATCCCGTTCCGTTCCAACTAACCGTTCCGTTCCAACTAACCGTTCCGTTCCAACTAACCGTTCCGTTCCAACTAACCGTTCTGTTCCAACTAACCGTTCCGTTGCAACTAACCTTTATGGCATCACTCTTCTGAAAAGCCGGGGCGTGGACATTTCCTGACCAGTGCGAACGGTTAGGGCCTGGTCTTCTTGACCACTGGAAACTTCAGGGTGTGTGCTTTTGTAAACTTTTCCAGCGTAACTCAACGGTCAGTGCTTCGACTTTTCCTTGACCAGGGCAAATTTGAAACTTGATGGCACCAGCGTGGTGGTCTCGCCAAACGTCAAAGGCCCCACCCAAGGCTGCACGTTCCACTGCAACTTCAAGGTGGCATTGCGGCCTCGGAACGACTTCTCCACATCCCACACCGAGTACTTGGACTTGACGTTCTTCATGTTGAGCACCGCATCCTTCTTGTCCTTGATGATCTTGTCCCAGTACGTCACAGTGCTGCCCGAGCCCGCACTCTTGCCGTCGTACTCGGCAGTCAAGTAAACGAAAACTTGCTTTGTATTCCAGTTGAAGAGCGGCGTCAAGTCGGCGGACAAGTCAAACGAGATCTTGGAGTTCTCGCGAGGCCGGCCTGCCTCGGCGCCAAACGACCGGGAACTCTTGAGCAGGGCCTGCGCCTTGATGCCACTGATGTCGGTCGTTGCAATGGACCACGCGCCGCTGAAATAGAGCTGGATGACTGACAAGATGGCCACAATCACGCTGATGGCCGAGACCGCGCTGACGGTGGTGTTGGCCACTCCTTGGGCTCGTGTGGACAAGCTGAACATGAGTGGGGAGCACGTTGTTCGTGTCATGATTGAGCATGAGGGCGCCCGCACCCGTACCTCCCGCGCCGGGGGGGTGCCCAGACCAGGGCCTGTCCAGAGCCTGAGTATGTCTACGCAGCTGTCTACTGACTGCCTACGACTGTCTGCATGACTCTACACTTCCTCAAGAAACATCTCCCACGCCCCTTTTCGCAACTCTGTGGATGGACTCAACCGCGGGGCCTGGCGTGCACGTGCTTGAAGTCAGGTGTCGGTGCTGCATACAGTCAATCAGTCGGCTGTACGATTGAGAGGATTAAAAGGAGAGACATGGGGTTATGCAGGCATTGATCGACATCGATACGAAAACCCTTCCATATCCATCTGCAGGATGACGATGGAACAGTTTAAGCAGGAGTTTCTCAGAATTTTTTTATCTCACAGAACCCCATATCACACATACTCTTGATCATTTTAAGCCATTTCGATGTCTTAAAGTCGAGTATTTTGACAATGTAATCCACATTTATTCCCAGAGTTACAAGTAAAGTTTGCGGCCTACGAATGGTTAGGCGTGGAACGCAGTGATAGGCACAAAATTTTAAAAGATATTTTTAGAGATGCTAAAGTAACTAGCAAAAATAGTAATAGTGTTTTAAAAATTGGTTCATTTGATCCTCGTAGTGGCTTATCTGGAGATGTTCCTCTTTCTGTTGGTATGCTATCTTTAATAGTAATTATGATAATTTATGATCTAATTGGTTATGATAATACTACTTCACAGTATTTATATGGGTTCGAATCCCATTGTGGTTATATAATAAAAGTGACAATAAGTTAATTAGGTTAAACTCTGGTACTTCCAAAACTATTGTACGTGTTCGAGCCGCGTTTGTCATAATATGGGGAGAATCTGCGCTGGGTAGGGGGTCTCTGCAGTTTCTGCATGGAGCAGAAGATGCCACGACGGGCTTTCGACATCACAGAACATGTCTCGTAAAACCCCCACGAGGAGATTCCAATGGAGGGGTGTCTGCAGGTGTTGGAGCCACAAGGACCTGTGTTGCAGGTGTTGGAGCCACAAGGACCTGTGTAGCAGGTGTTGGAGCCACAAGGACCTGTGTAGCAGGTGTTGGAGCCACAAGGACCTGTGTAGCAGGTGTTGGAGCCACAAGGACCTGTGTAGCAGGTGTTGGAGCCACAAGGACCTGTGTAGCAGGTGTTGGAGCCACAAGGACCTGTGTAGCAGGTGTTGGAGCCACAAGGACCTGTGTAGCAGGTGTTGGAGCCACAAGGACCTGTGTAGCAGGTGTTGGAGCCACAAGGACCTGTGTAGCAGGTGTTGGAGCCACAAGGACCTGTGTAGCAGGTGTTGGAGCCACAAGGACCTGTGTAGCAGGTGTTGGAGCCACAAGGACCTGTGTAGCAGGTGTTGGAGCCACAAGGACCTGTGTAGCAGGTGTTGGAGCCACAAGGACCTGTGTAGCAGGTGTTGGAGCCACAAGGACCTGTGTAGCAGGTGTTGGAGCCACAAGGACCTGTGTAGCAGGTGTTGGAGCCACAAGGACCTGTGTAGCAGGTGTTGGAGCCACAAGGACCTGTGTAGCAGGTGTTGGAGCCACAAGGACCTGTGTAGCAGGTGTTGGAGCCACAAGGACCTGTGTAGCAGGTGTTGGAGCCACAAGGACCTGTGTAGCAGGTGATGCTCGGACAATGAGTAAAAGAAGGCTGTTCTCTCTAAGTCGTCTACTTAAGATTAATATATAGTAAAAAATATGTTTGACTGAGAACTTCCATCCCAGAATCATTCACCATATGGTCTTGAGCGTAAAACGCTTATAAATACCAAAACTTGTATCGTTATTTCTAGCATGGATTCTGACTTAGAGGCGTTCAGCCATAATCCAGCAGATGGTACTCAGTATAATTTTACATACATTTATTATGTGTTATAGATATAGGTAATAAATAATCTTTTTATGGCCCACTATTAATTTATTTAATTTAGACACGACTATTTATATTAATTTTAATTTTAAAGAATGAATTATTTGTTCTACACTACACCCCGCGCCGGGCTCATAACGTGGGGTCCGGTGCGCCAGAAATTGACCTTGGACAGATGTCGGGGGGGGGGGTTCAAAAGCGAATACAGTATTCATCGCAGGGGTTACCTTTCTATTAAAGTACCTAAACGATCTTGTCGGACAGCGGTGCGTGCATTTACCAATGACTCCGATGAGATATCTTGGGGCGGGCTTTCCTGACTATAGCAAGGGACTTCTATGTTCTTCACTCTACCCAAACCGGCAGGTTTCGGAAAATGATGCAGGCATAATGAAAGTTTTGCATGGCTGAATTTTTCGTGATAGGAGATCCTTGGCCGTTTTGGGAAGAATAGCACTGGTAGGACCACCAGGAGGGACGTCCGGCGAGTCCGGCATCCGGCAGCGTCCGGCATCCGGCCGAATCGGGCATCTGGCAGAGTCCGGCAGAGTCCGGCAGAGTTCGATGATTCATGCGCCGGCGGTTTCACTGTGGAATTCTTGTTCTAAATCTCCACAGTCACCTTACTTTGACAGGTGTGGTCGGGCACCAGTGTATCCTCGGTCCTCCAGCACAGCAGACTGTACTACAGCAGGTGGAGCAAGCAGGCAGTATTCGGAAACCAGCCAATAGAGCTTTCAGTCCTCCTCGCCAAGACCGTGATGCTTATGCTCACGCCTACTCTGATTCAGTCACATCCTATAAACTCTGGGGTTGGAAGATGGTTCTGGAGTGGTGCGTCCAGAGACAGACGAAGACCGAGACTTCGTTAACAAAGAGTGGCAGGCCGGAGAAGGAGCCTTCGTTATTAAATCAGCAAAATTCACAAAGTTACGCGTTGGCGCTTGCAACTGTGGAAGATCAGAGCGTTGGGAGTGAGGTACACACTGGCCGCAGAGCATCTCAGGCCAACGTAGGTCAGCTGGTAGTCCTGTTGAAGGATCGGTCGGACAGTCCGACGCCAACGGGGAAGGAACTATTGAGGAAGCTGCTGGAAGTGAAATCAACAAAGACGATGGACTGTCTGCGTTAAACTTCAGTAATGAAACCGTTCTGGTTCTTGGTCAGGATACCCAGTCTTTGAATGAGTCCATGCAGAGGAACTTTAAGCGTGCAACACATACAAATAGAAATCTGTCAGACTCATTCTGATACGATAGATCATTCCAGGGTATCTTCGAGTGGGTGCAATTTAAGTGTTTTTTCGGGTTTGGTAGAACTTTCTTGGGGCTCTAAACTTCTCTGTGGTGAATAGGCAACAGGGGTCAGGAGTTACGAACGGGAGTTATCTGTGGAGGGAGTTACGATAAGCCTTATTTAGGAGGATTTGTGTCTATCGGAGGCAATTCGAACCTTTGTTTTGCAAGGGGAACTTCCGGTGGTCTAGGGCTGGCAGAAAGTACCTTTATTCGGAGCTACTGACAAGTCAACCGATTTAGAGTTTAAACGGGGCGGATTCACAGGGCCGGATTCACACGGCCGGATTCACAGGGCCGGATTCACACGGCCGGATTCACACGGCCGGATTCACACGGCCGGATTCACACGGAGCAGGTTTATACGGAGCGGGTTTTTACGGTGGCCACTTGGCTGGTGTTGTGACGGCCGAAAACATGAAATGGGATTCAAAAGAGGTTGGGAGAGAATGGGGACATAGTGGCAGGAGGCAGCAAGCTACCGCGAGCTTATTCCGTCGACTTTACCACGCTGTGCTCGGTTTTCTCGAGGTTAGAGACCCAATCCGCCACCTAGGCAGTGGTGAATGGCGTGGTGCTCTGGAACTCTGGAGACGAAAAGCGAGCTTTGAACACACGGAAAACGCCCAGCTGGTCTACATTGAATTTCCGATGAAGTTGGCGCTCGACGACCTCAGCCCCTCTAACGAGCTCTTGCTATACAGACCGGTCACAAAGCACCATTCAGGACTCTTGTTTGGCCAGTGCAGCACATTGATAGCATCAATGGCATGGACAAACTGATTTACTTGGTCGCCTGCCCAGCCCGGGGAACTCCCCCACTGGTGCTATACAAATTCCTATAATAGAGGAGGTTCCGCTGGAAGAAGCCAAAAGGGTCCTTCTTCAATGGGTCCAACTCAAATATTTTCTTGGCTGTGGTCAACTCAAAGAGCTTACTTGTGGTGACAGAGATCAAGTCCCAATGCTCCCCGTTAAACTTCGTGCACTTGAGCGCCAAAAACTCCTGATAACCCAGTTAACCTGAGCGGGCGATCGTGTCGTTTTCCTGACAGATTCAGTTGGTCATCAACTGCAAAAACTCCCCCAACATAGGCGTCAATTCCTCAAAGTAATGGGAGAAAACCGACATCATGCTATTCAACGCCTGGATCAACGTGGTGGATACCCAAAACGAAAGCTTGTCACCATCGACAGAGCTGCCACCAACTTGGATGTATTCGCTCAGTTGACGCTTCCAGGGCAGTGCCAAAATACCAAACATGGGCGCCAAGAGTTGGTGATACGCCAAGTCCCAAAAAGCTCCGTCGAAGTGACTTCCGTGCTTGTGTAACACGTCGAAAAAATCGATGAGCGTCCGCGATCTCATCTCCAATTCCTCTCCACGCATGATGATGGCATGGGACCCGAATAAGATCGGGAACCACACCTTGTTCAAAGTGTCCAACTTCTCGCTGGAGATGTCACCGCCATCCTGCTCAATGGTCTTTGCCGCTTGCACAATCAACCCTGAACACCTCCAACGGACAAGCAACAATGAGGACTTGTTTAGGAAGGATACGCATCCTTCCCATCTGGATTGACCTAGACCAATTAGACTTCTGTACCGCCTAAAACAGGCCTACAAACTGCATTCAAGCGCAGCAGGGTAACACATGAAAATCTAATGCATGCTAATCGCAGTGAATTTGCCGAAGTTGGCTTGAGGAGACAAAAAGCCAATGGGCTTTATTCATGGGACAGAATCGGGGTTTGGCCTGCCTTAGTGTTAAATTCACCCTGGCTCAAGTGTATCTTGAGTGATGTGCATCTTTAGGGGAATGTTATCACCACGCCCAACTCAATGATTTCATGAGGCAAGCCAAACAGTTGCGGAAAGTTCCCGAGCGTGGCGGCTGGTTTGGTGCCGCCAGCTGAGCCATTGTGGCGGCCGAATTGAGTAATAGCATCAAACTCTCGATGCGCGGGGTTTTTTCGCAGCCATTTCCGCAGCGTGCGTCCATAGTTGATGGCCCCAGTATCCCTGTAGGGTAGCTCGTAGTGCATACGGGGGAGACCGAAAAGTATATAAGACGGCGGTTCCCCCCCAACTTTTCATCCTCATCGACTACCAAAACCGCAATGGCCGCTCCCCAACAATCCTCCAAGAAATCCACCACCGCTGCTCCCAAGGACAACTTCTGGACTCTCAAGACCAAATACGGATGGTCGCCAGCATGCGTCATTGCCTAGAGGGCAGGCTTCGCTGGACAGCCCGAGCAGCCGGATATTATTCCCAAATCCATCTTTAGGGTGTTGTGACCTTTCGCCACGTGGCTCGTTGGTCTGTAGCATATAGTTAAATATAGAACATACCAAAAGTATGGAGTTTTGGCGTAGGATTTATGGTGCATTGTGATGGAGTTTTGTTAGTGAGAGCACTTCAATTCTCTGAAATGCCACTACATCACCATCCCATGAGTCACCCTAGGCTGACTGATACGAGGAGCACACTACACACAACTTTAGGGCTCATTTATCCCCGTATCCACGCATCTACGGGAAGCTAGTGGCAGCTACTGGAATTCACTGGCAGCTACTGGGCCTTTTCGCACAAAAAGCCGAGATGACCCAATGCCCGGAAATAATGCCTGCCTGTATAGTGGTACGTCCTAAGTCAAACCTTCGGACTACAAGCGACCGTGACTGCAGAAATCTTGAGCCATGATTTCTGTCAGGAAATCAAAGCTTATCATCAGGAGCAACAAAGACAAATCATAAGCTTCAGGTCTAAATCCCGGCCTTCAACTGCGCCTTTGTAACGGGATCATGACATGGTCAAAAGGAATGTCCTCCAAAATGCACAAGAATTCGCCTCTTTAACTGGCTTTGTGGGAAAAGTGAAGGACCGTCTTGCGTTCGTGCTGCCTTACTCGTGCTCTTCGCTACAGAATCAGACTCCAGATATCAAAGCTGTCCTTTGGAAAACATACGGTCCTTGATTCAGATTCCGTCATTGGGAGCCTAAAAAGAGGTAGTAAACGGTGGAGGTGAAACAGCACCACTTTTCAGGCCCTAGTGATACTTGGAGATATCACTAGAAACCGGCACACGGCAAATGACGACGATCTGGAGCAAATTCACCCAGGGTGCCCTACCAATTCAGACAAAGAGGAAGTACAATGTGCAGGGGTATCTATTTACCATTTATGTCGGGAGATTTTCATTCAATAACTATTTAATATGTCAGATCCACCATGAGTAGCGCGCTACCCATGGACACACAGTTAACCTGGGAGGTGCGGTTACAAGAGTAAACCGTCGATATCCCACCTCGAGAGAGCATGTCCAACCCCGGCCGGCTATCTTTGAGGCTTGGATGTACCCGACTAGGTTCAGCACCGTGTTTTACCCAAATACACGCCGTGGCTTTCTCGCCTGCAGGACAAAGGCCGCCACAGGGGCCATTTGGCCTACGCATAAGCCAGTTTGGGACTTTTTGGGCCTTAAAGGCGTCGCAGCCGTGTCCCAACACCCCACTCCTACCAAATATGGCGCCATCGTGTCCCCCACTCCTACCAAATTTGGCGCCATCGTGCCCCCCACTCCTACCAAATTTGGCTCCATCGTGCCCCCCACTCCTACCAAATTTGGCTCCATAGTGCCCCCCACTCCTACCAAATTTGGCTCCATAGTGCCCCCATGCCGGCTGAAAGTGGTGCAACCAGGCCCCCACCGGGCCAGTCTCTATCTATACAAGTTTGGATGATCCCCCTAGTTTTTGGGGAGCATCAACGAATACACCTTCACTTAAGCACTTGAAGTTAAAAACTACACAAGAATCTAACATAATACGTTTACAATTATTTAGCTCCTTTTGGGCTGGTGGAAGCCACTATAGACTAGCTCCATATTAGTCGCCGTGGTACTGCATTTGGTTTTCGTAACTTGTGGATTGTCTGTTTCAGGTTCCATTCTGTGTCTGCGGTTTGTTCGGCATGTTCTATGATTGAATTCATTGATTAATCGTGTTACCTTTAAGGCCATTGATATATAGATCCCATAGAAGATTTAGGTGAAGATGCAAATAGAACGGAGAAAAATAGTGTTGATGAAAATATCTGACGAAATTCCCATTCTGGGATCAAATTTGTCCATAAGAGGTCTTTTTCTACCGACTCCGTTTCGAACCAGATTCTTGTTTCTATGTTGCCAGCAGCGTCTACCTTTCCCATCAAACACTTTCCCATCAAACACTTTCCCATCAAACACTTCCGCAACTTTCTAATACAGATCGATGATGATCTTTAGGTCAGAGGACTAGTTTTGACCGGGTGGATGGCTGACTGGCTGATTCTTAAGAGCACTCCCTCTGGTAACTGCACTGCGCTCCGTGAGGTCTCAGCCGCTCTTCAAGTACTCCTGGTGAAGCTTCTCTTGCGCCTGGTACTGCTTCATCAACTTCTTTCTCATGCTTTTGGTCACCTCTTCGCCCGCAGCTGTTTTCGTGGGGAGCCCCTGCTCGTCCCACTCAGAGTAGAGGCTTTTGTCCTGGAATAAGTCCTCGGGCTTGATCTTCATCTTTTCCTGGCGCTCCTGCTCTTTTCGGCTATTTTCCTCTGCCTGCTTCCTCTTTTTCTCGGCTTTCTCCCGCGCCTGTTGCTCCTTCTGATTCTGCTGCGTCATCAACTCCTGTCTTTCTTGCTCGTTCAAGAACTTGACCAAAGCCCCACCGTTGGGCCGGTCGTCTAACGAAATGCCAAGTTTGAATAACTCCGACCTCAACGCATCGGAGGCTTGCAAAAAGTCCCCGGCCTCTGCCTTATTAATTGCCAAGTCCCGAACAGAGTCCCTGAACTTGGACAAGCTTTTGACATAGGGCATGGCCACCTCCTCTGCTGATGCGCCATCCTCCAGCTTCTTCCCATCGATCCAGCCCAACCGATCGGGCCGCGTCTCAAATCCCAAAATGTTCAATATCTTAACTATCCATGTGGTGATGGCAATCAACGGCTCAATCTTCAACTCGTTCTGCCCACTCACGGTACTTTGCAAGTATGTGTTTGTCTTGGAAACCAAGTCGCTGATGGCCCTTAAGGCCGCGGGACATGAGAGGTTGTCACAGAAGGCCAAATGCACGTCAGCCTGCGCCACAGCCAAATCCTTGAGGAGCTGCTTCTCAGAGTCCCCCAACTTTTTGGAAACCTGTGCTGCTGCCCCCATATGTTCGGCTTGATCAGTCTTTAATGCCCTCACGGTAGTGAAGAACTTGGACAACGACGACTCGTAAGCCTTGACCTCGTTGACTAGCGAGTCCTTGAAATCAAGCGGCTTCTCCCAATTTCCGAATGCAAACACCAAGCGGAGTTGGCGCGGCGTATATGTCTGTAAAGCTTCTTCGATGGTGATGAAGTTCTTCAAGCTCTTGGACATTTTCTGTCCCTGGATATGCAAGTGGCCGTTGTGCAAGAAGTAGTTGATCCACTGCTTGTTTTGGAAAAACGCTTCAGACTGCGCCAACTCGTTGTCGTGATGAGGGAAGCACAAGTCCACGCCTCCAGAGTGGATGTCGATGTTGTCGCCCAAAATATCGCTGGCCATGACGGAACACTCAATATGCCAGCCAGGTCTTCCTTTGCCCCATTGAGACTCCCATGAAGGCTCTCCGGGCTTGGAGGATTTCCACAACGCAAAGTCGGCCAGGTTCTTCTTGCCGGAGCTGGAAGACAAAGAACCCTCACCCTCATTGATGAGGTCTAATGAGCCCTTGTTCCAGGGCTGCAACTTGGCGTAGTCGTGGTCTGGATGGGTCTCAAAAGCCACGGTGTCGAAATAAACGCTTCCATCGGCGGTGGCGTAGGCGAAGCCGTTTTTGATGATTTGGCTTACAAAGTCCACGATTTCGGGAACAAACTCCAGCACCCTGGTGGTGACGGATGGCTCAAGCACATTCAAGCGCTGCATATCGAGATTGTATCTGTTTTCCCAGTAGGCAGGCAATGCCTTAAACACGTCCGGATCCGTGACTGTGGCGCCATAGCGCCGATCCAAGGAAGGCACCACCACGTCCTCCACCAGCGACAAGAAGTCGGCCACGGATTGGGGCAGCTGGGTAGCCACAGATTGGGGCAGCTGGGTAGCCACAGATTCGGGCAGCAGACCAGCCACAGATTCGGGCAGCAGACCAGCCACAGATTCGGGCAGCAGACCAGCCACATGATCAGAAGCCAGCATAATGGCGCGGTGAGCCGTCCGGGCGGCCTTGACGTGCATGGGCAACTTGGGGTTTTCCAGGGCCAAGGCCACGAGGTCCAACGAGTCCAAATACAGCGGCAAGGCCGAGCGCAAGTCACCCGAGAAGTGCGGCAAGTTGGAGGCCACATACTCGCCAAGGCACTGCTCAGCGGAAGCCACCAAGTCCGCCGTCACCGACGGGTACGCCTGCACAAAGCGCTGCTTGAACAAGTGTTGCTGGCGAGCCGCCACAATGATCTTATCGTCGATATCAGTCACGTTCTGCACGAATAGAATGTCGTAACCAAAGTAGTCCTGCAAGATGCGGCGGCTCAAGTCCGAGCACACGTAGTTGCGGGCGTGGCCCATGTGGGCGTGGTTGTACACGGTGGGGCCACACGCATACCACGAGATGCGCTTGTTCTGGATGGGCACGAACGGGTCTTTT
This sequence comes from Metschnikowia bowlesiae, assembly GCA_002370295.1. Taxonomy (NCBI): domain Eukaryota; kingdom Fungi; phylum Ascomycota; class Pichiomycetes; order Serinales; family Metschnikowiaceae; genus Metschnikowia; species Metschnikowia bowlesiae. The sequence goes on along the minus strand of NLAK01000030.1, from coordinate 100,244 downwards.
TTGCGCGTGAGCGAGTTGTAGAGCTTGAGCACGGGTGCCGCGTTGGCGGAAGGCTGGTGCCATGCCGGTTGCACGATTTTCTTGGTGTTGTTCATGGCTGGGCGAAATGCTTTCATACGAGGAGAATTGTTTGCGCGCACCGTCAAAGTCGTGCTCATCCAATGAGCGGTTCACACCATGAGCAAATAAGGTGGAAGAATGGAAGAATGGAGGAATGGAAGAATGGAGGAATGGAAGAATGGAGGAATGGAAGAATGGAGGAATGGAGGAATGGAGGAATGGAGGAATGGAAGAATGGAAAAAGGAAGAATGGAAAAAGGATGGGAGGCATAGAGGGCATACAATTTAGACAGACGCCATGCAATTCACAAGATGTGATACAAGTTGGGAATAAGAGGCGTGTACAAGGTGTAAGGGGTGTAAGAGGTGTAAGAGGTGTAAGGGTGTAAGAGGTGTAAGGGTGTAAGAGGTGTAAGGGTGTAAGAGGTGTAAGGGTGTAAGAGGTGTAAGGGTGTAAGAGGTGAAGGGTGTAAGAGGTGAAGGGTGTAAGAGGCCGGCAAGAGGAAACAATGATGAGAGGGTGGGAAGGACTGTGCTTAGTGCTCGCAGGTGCTCGATGAGACATGTCCTATATTCGCATAGCCGCACCTGTCACACGGCTTCCGCGGACCGATCACGATGGACAAATGGCGTCCTTCCTGCACAATAGTCTTCCACACTTGCCACTCATTGAATCCAATCTAGAGCCTTCTGGCCTCTGGCACCACCTCGCTTCTGGCCTCTGGCACCACCTCGCTTCTGGCAACCCCAACCCCCAAGTCGGGCTCGCCATGGTAGTTGGAACCATGTCCCAAAGAAACAACAAAGGCCGTTACCAAGTCGCCGGCCGGGGGAACCCATGATCTTCACCTTCTCTCTTTTCGCAGACCGACCGGGGTCATACCATGGAAATGCCCGCCTACACCCAGCGGCTGTGCCCGGCTAGGATGCTTTGACTGCAAGCCCCGGCTAGGATGATGATGCAGGCCTCCGCCCATAAATAGGTGCGCAGGACCCATTTAACAGCATGGAGTCACCCACAAGCCATGAAAAGGGTAAGGAGAAGAGTGGAAGAAAAAGTAGGCATAGCATCAACAAAAGAGTAGAATTTGAAGTTTTTAAAGAGGATGCTAAACCACGCGACTGCGACTGCTGCGACCGTGACTGCTGCGACCGTGACTGCTGCGACTGCCACAACTTTGAGACACCTGAAGACTTCGGGTACAGTGACCAAGGATTCTCCGGGACAAATCTGAAAAGAATAAGAAACCAAGAGTTCCCAGACAAGCACAATTCAGACTACATTATTTTGTGCCAAAAACAAGTAAAATTACACTGTTTACAAAATTCCAATGGACCCACTATTTTGACTACCCCATGCTCAGTGGACAATTAGTGCTAATTGTGCGCCTGGTGCTATGGTCTAAACTCAGCTAACATTCAGCTTAGGGATTGGAACCGGCTTCAGGAAATTCTCCACGTGAACACCTACTCAATAGCCAGCTTTTATCACATCCTTGCCAATTGATAGTGAATTCCTCCAATTACCAACCATTTATAGAACGAGATTCAGCCATCTCGGAGCTAGTTCGCCCGTTTAACCGTATATGATTCCATGTGTTTCTTGAACCTCTTCCTGCACCTATTGTATAACTCAAAGTCTGCCTGGCCAGCGGTGTTCCATCGGAAAAGGCCATCTTTTTCTGGGTGTCTCCAGGCAGTGAGCAATCACCTTAACTTACACATAATGTCAAGGCCTCAGTGAGCATGAAACCACCTCCTAAAAAGCTTCACTATTGCTAATACCCTCTCGGTATGCTGGTATTGCATACGAACAAGCTTTTAGATCCCGCTCCTCAAGCGTATGTTTGAAGTTATATGGACAACTGCCCCTATACTTTTCAAAAAAGGCAAAATAGAGGGTGAAATCGAGTGGATAAGTAAATTATCCCCTGAACGGATTGAAGCATTTCTTGAGATATCCAAGACATAGTAAAACATGTAGTAGGTAAGACATACAAAATAGGATATAGTTATGGAAAGTGGATCAATCAAGAGGCATATAAAAAATATTTTGGAAGACCGATAAGCCCTTATCTCGATGAGGCTTATTCGGCCGTCCACTAGGCACGAATAGCCCAGTCAAAGCCTCATCTCCCGATAGCGGCCCGAATACCGTGGCGCAGCGGCCGACCGTCTATATAACTCTGTCCCCTTTGTCCCACGGATTATAGTACACCTTCGCTAGTCCTTACGCCTTACAAGAACCTGGCATTTCCGTTTTTTTTCCTACTAATCTTCTTGATATCTCGAATTCTTAAGCTAAATCTCTACCGGCAGTTCTAGGTGTTCAATTCTTTATCTTTTGGTGTACCTATACTGCCGCTTACTGCCGTTTTACTGCCGCTTACTGCCATTTTACTGCCGCTTACTGCCATTTTACTGCCGTTTTACTGCCATTTTACTGCCGTTTTATTTCTACATTATCATCTTTGCTGATTCGTAAGCGTACATTAGGCCAAACATTTATGTGTTATTCCATCGTGCTTTCTAGAGTGTCATCTGAGAACGGAGTTTGTAATACGCCTCTAAATCTATTGGTAATGTTTATTAGTGTCACTACCGTATATCCACACCCCTGGATCGTGACATAGTATGATCTATACCTAGAAGAGTCTGGAATGCCTTTTTGAGCGGGGTATGCAGGATAACCTCTTGTTCTATTACCGTTTTATCGTATTAGCACCAGCTAAAGTAAAACAAAGGATTAGTTGTAAAGCACTACCCATGTATACTTCTTCGGCTTTCGGAGAATCCACTTGGCAAGCTGCTTCTCTCTTTTACCATACACTTCTTCTGGTGTCTGCAGGAATTTCCCATGCACCCAGACTTTCCCATTCTATCCTATACATTTTATTCCGAAACCTTCTTTGGCATTTTACACGTCGTGAGAGTGGTATCGAGATGAGCCTGTCCCAGATAACCTACCATTTCAAGTCTTGTTGGGACAAAGCTGGGTCAGTAGGAGCATGAGGTCTTTGAGATGTAATATAACGTTATATAAACCCATTTTTAATTGTAGAGCTCTTTTGGGGACCATGACGGTGAGGCAGTAATTCCTTTGCACCAGGATATAAGATCTTGTACACAGCTGTTCTAGAAATCATCAGATATAGGCACTTATTTTACACCGGGAGAGCTTCCGTTGTTCTCATTCTTGACTAGGACAAGTGAAGGACATACAGACGGCTATGTTTTGAAATACTACCTTTTCCAATTTGAGCCATCTCTCAATGCTACATCCATTCTACCATATTCCTTATTTTATTTGGTGATTTAAAGACGCTGTTTACTTGCATTCTGTTTACTTGCATTCTGTTTACTTGCATTGATTTTTATCTACTTCTCAACGAGTCCAGAATAGCTGTTCAGTACATGTACAGTATTTCTAGAGGTTGCCAGAATAAGTAGATGGAAAACTTCACGACTGAATTTCATGTGAATCACAGGGATTACCAAAACTAGTCAATCTTTACATAATGTATGGATTCAGCTAATAGTATTGCAAAGATTTATTCTTCATTAGCTCACTGTCAGGTTTGATATGGCGTAAGGACTTAAGAGAGACGATTTGTTGATGAACCGTAAAACAAGGGGAATCACCCGAGTTATATAGTAATTTCGGCCGCTGCGCCACCGTCTTCGGGCCGTTATCGGGAGATCAGGCTTTGACCGGGCTAGTCGGGCCGCCCCCTAGCACAGAGGCAAGGTCCGCCGTCATACCGCGTCTAGCCGCACATCGCACCAATAGAGAACCTATGGGTAGCACACTACCCATGGGGAGTCTAACGTTATATTCACCCATTTGTTTGTTTATTTCTAATGCTCTTTTTGGAGACCATGGCCGTGAGGTAGTAATTCTATTGCACCAGGAAACAAGACACTATCAGCATGTATCTTTCTAGTAAACACCCTTTTTGACTCGACCACCGTATACAGCTGTTTTAGAAATCATCAGATATAGGCACCATTAATTACACCAGGAGAAAGGCAAGCTTCCGTCAATCTCATGCTTAAGTGGGTAAAGTATTATCAGAAAGACATGGTCTATTTTGAAATACTGTTTTTCAAATTTAACCATACATCTCTCATTGCTACCACTAAATACTCTCGACATCATAATGCATGGAAAGTCACCGATCCTGAAAACTGCAAACAATTGGTGCAACGTCCACTCTAATTTCAGAATTGATAGCACTTAGTGCCACAACAGCAGAAACACTATGGATCAGGAAACTTGAAGAGGAGTTAACGGAAAGGAAGAGAATCCAAATACTCTGTGACAATCAAGCTGGAATCATGACTATCAAGCTGGAATCATGACTATCAAAGGAAGTAAACATTACGATGGATCAAAACACATCGGTGTCAAAGTGAAGATCGTCAGGGAGTGTTACAGGAATGGTGATGTTAACATTGAATAATCAACATTTAGGACCAAACTTCATATTAATCACAGGTGGACCAAAACGAGTTAATATGATTTGTACTATATACTGTATTCAGCCAATATGGTACAAACGTTGATGCAGTAGCTCAAAATACCAAGATTATTATTATTATTTGGTAAACTCAGTACGTAATAGAGGTGTTCTTTATAGTTTACCATACTCACTTGATCTTGAATTATCTAACAGTTTGGGCGTACTTGGTAACGGTTCATTGGGTGCTTGGCCTTTAAGGAAGGGCGGGGCGAACTAGTCTAGCGGGGCGAACTAGTCTAGCGGGGCGAACTAGTCTAGCGGGGCGAACTAGTCTAGCGGTGCTGTGACGTAGTCATAAAGGCTGCTGATCCCTGGAACCGGCGAGTCTGGTCCCCGGTCAACCAAGAATACCTGCTGGCACTTTCCGTTTTAGGAAAGGGTTGCCGGCGCTCTCAAACGGCGCTTGGGATGGCACTCTGGCGGCCGTGCATCTGCGCTAAACAGTCGCGCGCCAACAGCTGCACCGAGTGCCAAGTGCCCATTAGACGAGTGCATATGCACCCGGAGCTGGTGGAGGTCTTGCGAAACAAGCTTGCCGCGATGGTGTTTCAATTTGGCCCTGCCATTTGAGCCGCCCAACAATTGAAAGATGGGATCGATGTTGATCCACAGGGGAGACTGAGCCATCCAAGAATGCAGGGACCTCGGACGAGAACTTCCTCTTACAAGGATCAATTTGGGTCTGCATTTTGGCTCTGCATTTTGGCTCTTCATTTTGGCTCTTCATTTTGGCTCTTCATTTTGGCTGCATTTTGACTCAGCGGATTTGCCCCTGAACATCAAGCACGAAATCTTATCTTGACCCTGAGGATGGAGCTTTGACTTATATGATCCCTTGCCCTTGGTTGCCTGGCCTTTTCCATGCAGCTAGACTCATTGTTGCAAAAGTGTGGTGAAATTGTGGATTGGATCGGAAACTGTGAGTGGATGCCATGACCCTGCTTGAACCCCGAAACCTCCTTACCTCCTTACCTCCTTACCTCCTTACCTCCTTACCTCCGCGGGTTGCGCAGCATTATTCCGGTCTCACTGTACCAGCGTTGGAACTGATGGGCAATGGCTCAGTTACGTGGGCTCTATGCATGTGCGAGGGAGGTACCTTCCACTAGTAGCTGCTCCGCATGGCTCCTAGGAGGATGTAATGGTGCAGGAGTTCTTGCTGAGACCTCATGTGCAAGAGGGTACGAGAGTACGAGAGTACGAGAGTACGAGAGCGAGGGGAAGAAGAGGAGAAAAGTGTGACGAGCTGGAGATGGAACTGGTAAAGACAACTTTCCTGAGCCATCAGAAATACTCATGTAAACACGAGTTCCAAGAAGCTCCAATAACCCCCGCTTCAATACCCTTCTCCAGTAGCCCCAGATAAAGCTAAATCATTAGCTCTCCAAGGCTAGAGTTGGGTCCGCTAATGCAGAATCGTGCAACCAAGGCAATCCATCAAATCCCTGAAACAGCAGCAATTGTGCAGTCAAAGATCTTCACTATAGGATTAGGGAATACTTCGCAAGGCCAAGGAATCTTGCGCTAGGGCATATGAGCGTTTCTGCAACCTGGATCACCAAAACAAACTTTGACGACGTTGCAGAAATGAGCCACCAGTCTTGCCACGACTCTATACTCCCTTTCTGACAAACTATTATATGCAGCCGCCAGTGCCGCCCGTTTGGCATTGACTATGACCAAGACTTTCTAGCCATCAATTGGTTCTTTGCATCCACCTGACGGCGCCAAAGGCCACGTCAGCGCTATCCGGCTTCATCACGTCAGAAAGCCAACCAAGTGATCCAGCGCCAAGCCAGAGAACATGGCAACCATCGTCTGGTTGTGTTAGTCGGGTTCGGCTTTGCCAATCAGTTATGTAGTGGTCGCATGGCGCATGGTCCCTTAAAGAAACTAGGCGTGTTTCAGGGCCAGGCTCTCGAACGCAAATTAATTCATCATCTTGCTATCAAATTACATACTGCCAGCTGTGAAGAGAGTGCCAGTGCACCGTGACAATGTCAGTTTTTCTTCGCTTCCGCACGGTCGCGTGACCTCGGCCTCCCCGTCCACGCCAGATTCCCGGTGTACGGGTGTATACCACCATCACCCAATCGTCTGCAAACTATCCAGCTCCGTACCAATGTCTTCCGATCCATTCCCAGAACGTGAATGTCCGATTCATGCGGCTTTTCCAATAGAGCCTCTTTCGCAAGTCTAGCTGCAACGATGCAATGGACCGTGTTGACAGGAGCTGTGACTGCGGCACGGTAGGGCTAGAGCCCTGCTTGCCGGCGCGACACCCGTGCACCGGCGCGCTCCCGAACATCTGCTACATGCACTCTGGGTGCGACCTCAGTCGCACTAACTAAAAAAAATTTTCCAGACTCCAAGACCTTCTTCTCAACTATACAGCACTATGTCTACCACCGTCAAAGCTGCCAACTGGAGATATGTTGAATTGGGCCGTGTTGTCTTGATCGACAACTCCAAATTGGCCACCATTGTTGATATCATCGACCAAAAGAGAGTATGTGACATTACCGATGCCGGTTCTTAACCGCTGCAAGTTTCCTACGAGCCCCTGAAGTCGCCCCGCTGTTTCATTCCGTGCTCTGAACGATTCATGGTTATGCAGCTGTTCCCGTGGTGTTTTCTGCGTGATTATTGTTTTGTTTCGAGGCCTTTGAAACGTGGGGGCCAGTGACTGGGCTAGTCATGCGTGATTGGCTGTCCCGTCTACTCAGACTGCTTGGTTAGTGGTCTAACTGACGGGTTCGCGATCAATTCATTAGATGGACTCGGCTTCCTGGAAAGCCTAACCTGGCACCACGGGGGTGCTCTGTCTTAGCTTTCAACCATTTACTAACATCAGGTTTTGATTGATGGACCAAAGGTCGAGAGACAGGCCATTCCTTTGGCCAAGGTCGTGTTGACCCAGATTGTCTTGCCAGGCTTGGACAGAGACGCCAGCGCTGACGTCGTGAACAAGAAGTGGTCTTCTGAGGACATTGACGCCAAATGGGCCGCCACCTCCTGGGCCAAGAAGTTGGCTGTCAGACAAAAGAGAGCTGGCTTGTCCGACTTCGAGAGATTCCAGGTTATGGTGTTGAGAAAGCAAAGAAGAGATGCCATCAAGAAACTCTCTGCTAAGTAAGCTTAGCGCCCCTACATACGACTAATATACTGTGTCATACGAGCCTTGTGCTAACATTAGTGCTTTCATATAGTGTAGCACTGGTGCGCTGGTACCCATTCACTACCTTTCATGTCGATGGAGCGATGACCTCGCTATTCCATTCTATATACACTATTTACATCACTTCTTCTTCTTCTCGGCCTCGGCAATCAACTGCTTCTGCAACTGGGGCGAGGTTTGCGAGTACTTCAAAAACTCCAACGAGAACTCGCCCTTTCCCTGGGTAGATGCACGCAACGACGTGGCAAAACCGAACATGGAGTTCAACGAGCACTCGGCGGTGACGGTGAACTCGTCTTGGCCGTTGATGGTGTCCATGATCATTCCGCCCAACTTGTTGATCAACCCCACGACAGGGCCCTGAAACTCGTTCGGAGCGCTAATCTCCACACTCATGATGGGCTCCAAGATCACGGGGTTGGCCTTTAAGAATGCTTGCCTGAATGCACCGTGCGTGGCAAGTCGGAACGAAAGCTCGGAGGAGTCCACCATGTGCAGCGCTCCGTCGTTGATGTGCATGTGGGTACCCAAGACACGGTGGCCAATCAATGGGCCCTTCTCCAAGCAGTCCTCGAATCCTTTCTGGCACGCGAACAAGAACTTCTCGGAGATCTTGCCTCCCACGATGTGCTGAGAAAACTTGTTTTCACCGTCGATGGGCTTGAACTCTCCAATCACACGGCCGAACTGGCCTGCTCCTCCCGACTGCTTCTTGTGGGTGTAGTCGAAGGTGGTGGCCGAGGTGATGGCCTCTCTGTAGGCGACCTGGGGTTTTCCTGTGGTACAGTCCACGCCGTATTCTCTCCTCATTCTCTCGACGTAGATTTCCAAGTGCAACTCACCCATTCCGGAAATCACAGTTTCCTTGGACTCAGGGTCGAACCGTACGCGGAAGGTGGGGTCCTCCTTTTGGAACCGGTTCATGGCTTTGGAGAAGTTTCCATTGTCCTTGGCCTTGGGTTCGATCGACAAGGAGATCACTGCGTCTGGCACAAACATCGAACTCATGGTGATGTTCTTGGTGGAGTTCAGCCCGATAAACGTGTCTCCCGAAGCGCAGTCGATGCCGAAGGTGGCACAAATCTCGCCGGCGCCGATCTCGTCCACGTCCTCCATATCACTGGAGTGCATGCGCACCAAACGGGCCACCTTGACTTTCTTGCCGCTCTTCACGTGGGTCATGTAGGCGCCCTTTTTCAATTTGCCTTGGTACACTCGGATATAGGTCAACTGTCCGTACTTGCCCTCCTCCAACTTGAAGGCCAAACCAACAAAAGGGTCGCTGGACGAGGGAATCAACTTCACGGGCTTTTCTTCGTGGTTGACCAACTCGAGACCTGTGTTCAAAATCTCATTGGGCTGCGGAAGGTAGTCCACCACAGCATCCAACACACTCTGCACACCCGTGTTGGCAAGAGCAGAGCCCATCAACACCGGCGTGAATTTGCGGGCAATGGTGGCCCTTCTGATGGCGGCCTTGATCTGGTCTGCCGAAGGCTCGTCCCCTTCCAAATAGATGTCAGCGATCTCATCATCAACGTCGGCCAAGGTCTCAATGAGCACCAGGCGTTTTTCTTCGACCAAGTCGGCCACCTCCGCAGGAATATCGGGGGTGACACGCAACTGCTCGCCCTGGGCGCCCTCGTTATAAATGGCCACGCGGTCGATGATATTGACCACGCCCTTGAGGTTCTCCTCGGCTCCGATGGGCACTTGGATAGCAGCGGCCGGGGTCTTCAACTTGGAGTTGATCTGGTCGATGACGCGAAACGGATTGGAGCCCATGCGGTCCATCTTGTTGATAAAGGTCACACGGGGCACGTTGTAGCGCCTCATTTGGCGGTCCACCGTCACGGTCTGCGACTGCACTCCACTGACGGCACACACCACCAACACGGCACCATCAAGCACACGGAGAGCACGCTCCACCTCGATGGTGAAGTCCACGTGGCCCGGCGTGTCGATCAAGTTGAAGTGGTAGTCGGTGGCATCCTTTTCCCACGAGCAGTAGGTGGCCGCCGACTGGATGGTGATTCCCTTCTCACGCTCCAAGTCCATATGGTCCATTTTGGCGCCCACAGAGTCGCGTCCTCGCACCTCGTGGATCGCCTTGATCCGCCCAGTGTAGTACAAGACTCGCTCGGTGAAGGTTGTTTTGCCCGAGTCGATATGAGCAGAGATACCGATGTTGCGCAAGCGCGCGGCGTTGGCAATATCCTTCTCGGCCAAGGTCTTGTTGATGTCGTCGATGATGAGCTTTTCATCCTCGTAGGACGAGGGCACGGCTGCAAGGTGGTTGGCATCAGAAAGGGAGAGCCGGGCGGCGGAAAACAGGCGGGAGGCCATCGGGGACAGCAGGCGGGAAACCGCCGGGAGCGACAGCCGCAAAGGCGCCAGGGCCATCGGGGACTGCACCTGCACAGCCGCCAGGGCCCTGAAGGTGCTGGCAGCCGGTAGGGATCTCAAGACAGTGCGGAACATGCGGGGAAGGGCTTGGAGGCGGTAGCGAGAGAGTAGGAAGGAGCACGAGCGGTAATGGCGGTGGAAAATTTTGTGCGTCCGTCCTGCACATGCGCGCGCATGGGTGCAAATGAGCGGCGGCCCCGAAGGGCGGGCCGACCGGCGGGGCGTGGGGCCTTGACGGAGCCGGCGATGAAGGAATTTGAATGGGCTGAGTGGCTGGCTGAGTGGCTGGCTGAGTGGCTGGCAGATACCCACAAGAAGCCCCTCTTTGGAAGCCCCCACAGTCAGCCAGTCGGGGGTTTGTCCCGGAAACATTCATGGATTCGGGTCAACTGTTGAGCAATGCACTTTGGTGATTTGGGGAACCAGATAGGCCACAGTTTGGCCCTGGGACGGGATCCACGTTACATTGGTCAAGGTAAATGCAATAAGCGTCAGTGCTGGATATGAATACGAGGAAAGTGGCGAAGCGGAAAATATCAAGGGACAAAAGTGGGAATTATTTCATAGAGGAGATCGGGGACCAAGCTTGACCTTTCTTATTACATCCGTTGTTCTATACCTACTTGAGGATTTTGATGTGCGGGTCGGTACGTCTCCCCATTGACACCGTGGGATGTCTTGGGGTGGTTTCTCGGGGAGTTTTCAGAGTCATAGCTGCAATGTCTCTCATTTCCAGGTGATCTCATTCCAGGTGATCTCATTTCCAGGTGATCTCATTTCCAAGTGATCTCATTTCCAGGTGATCTCATTCCAGGTGATCTCATTCCAGGTGAGATCTCTAAAGTGCGATGGATCTAAAAAGTCATTCTTCTCGGGTGAAGAATCGTTTGCTGACGAATCAAGAGGATGCTCAGCCAAACTCCCCGAGACGTGGGAATAGCACCAGACAATGGCGTGTGGAGAGGAGACTGCTAGGGCAAGTCTCCCGGGAAGGATTCGTATGGCCGTACGAAGCTCCAAAGCACCTCTACTGTTCAGGTAATCAGCCCCCGAGACCTTCAGGGTTCCCTGAGCGCATCACCGCAAACTTGTTCGAACCGGCGGATCCAGCAGAGCGGAAGCTGGAGCAAGTTCAGTCATCATAGCATGTGACAGAGCAGCTCGAGTGCCGTCTCTGGAACTTCGTTTTTCTCTGACGAAGAAACCTCTTCATCCAGAATGTCGCGTCAGCTCTCGGATTTAGTTCTATCATTGGAAACTGCCATTCGCAGGAGACTGTTGGCTTTGATACGTTACCTTTTCCGGAGTCTGTCAGGGCATGTCAATGATCTAAGGACTCAACACAAGCAGCAAGGAGGAACGTTGGTTATTCCAAATCAACTGCGTCTTTGGGACTAGTTTCTGAGTCACAGGGTCACATCAATGCTTATCCTGATGCCAGCTTTGCATCTAAGCTTGGAAAAGAAAATCGTTACATCACAGGATGTATCCATTCAGAATTCTACACTCCCATTGAAAGGACAAGATAAGTCAAGTCTTGTCCTAGCCTAGCAAGATCCACGATGCAGGTCTTGAAGCACATCAATGACTGGGATGTCTCTCTATCTATAACTTGCCTGCAGCCAGCTTATGAAAATGGGTGGAGCCCATCTTACACCAGGTGTACAAAAATGGCACCTTGGAGGTACCACAGTTGCCCAACCCTTCCATAAAGCGAAGGCACAAGTGCCCAGCTTCGCGACAGCTGGCAATCTGAATTGAGGCGTGCAAAGAAGACCGCAAAAGCACCCCCTCATCTTTATTGATGAGTGGCCCGTGAGAGGACTAGCCGCCCCGGTATTTTTGAAATGTCCCTTTGGTGACAATCGGCATTGACTTGCTTGATTCGAGGGTGCCTTGGAGGATGCTTTATGAGAATGCTTGAGGATTTTATGAGAATGCTTGAGGATTTTATGAGAATGCCTGAGGATTTTATGAGAATGCTTGAGGATTTTATGGGAATGCTTGAATGCTTGAAAGTCTCGGCCGAGGAAGGAAAATACACGGGACATAGTCATCCATGTACCCGTGGATGTGGGGCATTTCCCTTGCATTGGCGTGGCTCCGATGTCCGTGCGCTGAGGTGGCGGTCACGCTTGCACCTCTAACTTGTTGGTAAAGCCATGGATCCATGCGACTGCCCTGTCTTGTCCCTTTCAGCACGCTTAAAGTGCGGCCTTGTCGTCTCTTTACAACAAGCCAATGGAGCTCAAGGATGAAGGAGCCAGGCTCACTAGCGAAAAGCAATGAAGAGTAGTTTCGGAAAATGGGCATCGATGCGGGCTCTTGTGGGAATCCAATCCTTGTCATTCCACGTGCGGTCTACTTTTTTATGTCACGATCTCGAAACACCCCTGTGCCATCGGTGATCCCCCAGCGTTACCGCTTTAGGTATTTTGGCCGGTTTGAAGCTCCCCGCCTCTGAAGTTTAGCGGGAGCTAAGGATGCTAGAGAAAAAGCTAAGGTTGCTAGAGAAAAAGCTAAGGTTGCTTGAGAAAAAGCTAAGGTTGCTAGAGAAGAAGCTAAGGATGCTAGAGAAAAAGCTAAGGTTGCTAGAGAAAAGGTCCAGAATCTTTATTCGGAGGATATCGATGAGACATTGCACAAAGGTTAAGCAAGGCTCTGCGCTTGAACGACACCTTCAATCCAGTGCCACGGTTTGGTCTTCTACAGCCCTGCATCCAATGGCAACAATACGTCAATGTCCTTCTTCCTGAGCGGTCAGGTCCTCCATCATAGCATTTACTGCAAAAGGAATAAATCCTCAATTGTCTTCATAGCACTTTATGTTGACGATCTACTTGTTCTTGGGAACAAAATTGAGCATGTGTCTAGAACTAAGGAAATGTTGAGCAGGACCTTCGAAATGAAGGATTTAGGAGAAGCCAAGAAATTTCTAGGCATAAACATCGAAGTGGGATATGGTTACACAAAAGTACATCTTACAGATTACATTGAAAAACTCTTATTGAATTACTCAATGATTTCAGATCGAGGAAATGGCCTACCTGCTGACCCAAAAGGGGGAGAACAGCACCAATGATGAAGATGATGAACCTTGTGATAATCACGAATACAGATCTGTCACTGGAAAATTGCTCTTCGCAGCAAATGCTGTCCGTTTTGATATAAGTTATATTGTTCTGAGTCTATCAAGACATCTCAACGACTCAAGAATCAAACACTTAAAAGCAGCAAGGAAGGTCCTTCGTTATCTAAAATCAACTCCATCTTTGGGACTCATTTATGAGTCACAGTCAAATTGCCAAATCAATGCTTATTCAGATGCTAGCTATGCATCCAGCCTTGAAAAAGGAAGCAAGTCTGTCACCGGATACCTAATACTTCTCGGAAGATCACCACCTAATACTTCTAGGAAGATCACCACCTAATACTTCTAGGAAGATCACCACCTAATACTTCTAGGAAGATCACCACCTAATACTTCTAGGAAGATCACCAGTGCTGTGGAAATCATACAAACCCCAGGTTGGAGTGTCATCAAAGATGCCTCCTAGAACCAGACCCACTAATACAAATGTATCTGATAATGGAAGGGAAGTTCACACTTACCTTCATGATACCATGGCTGTGTTATTGGAACATAAGTCCCCACTGAACATTAGTCCGTGGTTACTCTATGGCCCTACTGATACACCCATGTATGATGTTGAACAGGAATTGTCCTCTCTAAAACAACCTTTCCAGGTGCCATGATTATCATTGACGGTAACGATCCAGGAACGATCCATAACCATTGGGCACTTGGCCGCGAGTACAGGCTTGACGTCAGAACACTATACCATTGGGTAGAGGATCGGTATTGAATGGGCCAAATTGATGGCCAGGAGAATATCACATGCTCTGCAGATATTACTGAACACTGATCCGCTTTCAGGCTTCCTTTCAATGTGTCTTCTTGTCTCGCCTACTGATTAACGTTGGCTCTGAATCTAACTTGTGTGTCTTGTCTACTTACTCTAGTCGAAATACCCAGACTCAACCCGGGTTCCACCGCAGAGGCAAACCAGGCTCCTGCAGGTGCGGCTGGGGGCTCTATGGTCTTCTCTTGGCCTAATAGAGTCTCCTCTTGGCCAAGGCCGTGGTGGTGGCCGCAGCAGCAGCAGCAGGCGTGGCGGCAGTCGTGGCCACGGTGGTGGCGGCCGTGGAGGCGATGGTGGAGGCGTTGTCCACGTCGGAGGTGCTGGCCTGGCCCGAGGCAATCAAGCCGCCAAGGAACGTGGCGATCTCCGACGTCAAGGCGCCGCCGTGCTGCGCCACCCAGTTGAGCCCGCTCTTCAAGATGCCCGACGACTCGGCCCACTTGAAGATGGCCTCGCCGGCCACCAAGCCGTTCTTCAACACCTTGGTCAAGAAAGCCACCGACGCTTCGGGGTCCGCCAACACCTTCTGCACCAAGCTCTGGACTATGCCGGTGTTCTTTATGGCAGTCACCACGGTGCTGATGGTGCTGGCGAGGTCTCTCTTGTCGATGAAGTCGTCGAGGTTGGCGCTGGCCATGTCCACGCTTCTGGCGGCCACGTCCACGCTTCTGGCGGCCACGTCCACGCTTTGGGCAGCCACGTCCACGCCTCTCTTGGTAGCGGCGGCGGCGGTGCCGGACGAGTTGTTCTTGGAGGCCAAGAACGCCTTCAAGAGGTTCAAGCCGGACCCGAACAACGTCTTGGCCACGTTCCAGAGCGTGGCCCGCAAGTCGGCGTTGTTATAGATGGACTTGAAGAGGTTCTGGATCAAGCCCGAGTTCCACACGGCCTTGATCAACGCAGGGCCCTGGGTGATGGCGGTCTGCACGGCGCTCTTGACGAGCCCGGCAAGCACGGACTTCAACTCCGAGTCCTTGGTCAAGGCGTCCCACACCTCGCCGATGATGCCGGAGTTGGTGAGCGAGGTGATCAATTCCGAGAGCAACGAGTCTGCTCTCTTGGACAAGTGCAAGAGCTGCTCGGGGTCCTCCTCGGCGAGCGCCCGCTTCTGGTTCAAGGCGCCCAACTGCTCGATGATGGACAAGGCGTCGGAGACGTCGGACTTCTTGACCAAGACGGTGGAGTCGGCGGTGAAGTCGGCGCCGGATTCAGCGCGGGCGCCGGACATGGCGGTTGGGGCCGCAGACACG
The DNA here is from genome assembly GCA_002370295.1 of Metschnikowia bowlesiae. Taxonomy (NCBI): domain Eukaryota; kingdom Fungi; phylum Ascomycota; class Pichiomycetes; order Serinales; family Metschnikowiaceae; genus Metschnikowia; species Metschnikowia bowlesiae. Next base: position 84,904 of record NLAK01000030.1, on the reverse strand, counting down.
ACGGCGGATGTGGCCAAGATGGCAAAGAGGGTTGGCGTGGAGAGCTTCATTGTAGTTGGCGAAGTGGTGAGGTTGCGATGGGATGGGGCGATGGGATGGGGCGATGGGATGGGGCGATGGATGGGCGATGGAAGGCGCGATGGGACTGTGGAGTGTCGAGGCGATGCCGATGGGACAGTTGATACCGTTTGAGAGGCCAGGATCCGGGCCCCTTATATACTGGGGTGGACCCGGTGGGCTTGGCCCTGGGATGTCCGCATGGGGAAATTTTCCAAGTGCGCGCCTGCACACCGCGCGGGCACCCGTGGGGAATGCACCTGCAGCCGCACCGCACGGTGCCCATTTACCCAATGCGGAAATTCGCCTGCACCCGGCCATCCCTCCATCTTCCTAGAATGGGCATATCCGGGTGCCTGGATGCGCCCGGGACAGGTTCTTTTCTCTCTTTGTACGGGTGGCGATGCCCACGCCATTTTGTTCGTCTTGGTCCATGTTTCAAGTGCTCATTGAAGGTTCGCCGCCGACGTGAGTTACGGACGTGGCTCGTGCGGCTCATCTGCGACCGTGCAGGCCCTCTGGGTCTTTTCGAATGGCCGCTGCCCGGTAAGCCTCCTGGTTTGGCCTACTCCCGCCATTACCGCCATTGGTAGCTGGTGCTCGGATATGTCATCTGCCCGATGCCCCAACCGTTTCACCGATGGTCCGCTCCCAGCGGGCCTTGTTGACGCCTCTGCATGTTGATGCCCGATTATGCGGGCTACGGCAATAAAGGAGGCGTGCTGCACATAGGCCCTCCCCTCCGACAAGCCCGCATCGAGAATTACCTACAACGGCACTCCCCACCACACTTCTCCTAATGAAGCTTCTTCCGGCCTGCCCTTGAAGGCTTTTGCCGGGCTGCCCTTTTAGCATCCGCCATATGCAGGACTGCCCTTGAAGATTTTCGCCGGACTGCCCTAGCAGGCATCCGCCGTAAGCCCCGGAAGCCATCTGCCGGACTGCACCTAGGGAGGCTTTGAACAGATCAAGATTTATAGCATCACGGGGCTCGGCAGCCTCGGGCCGGCACTTTGGTCTCTATGCATACCGGCTCCTGCCTCGGCCCGTGCGGAATCGGATGTGGGCACGTTGTTAAGGCTTGGACGTGGGTGGGTGCCAGCCCTAGTCTCGGCGTGACTCCGCGTGACTCGGCGTGACTCCGCGTGACTCGGGGTGACTCCGCGTGACTCGGCGTGTCTGCGGTGGTATGCAGGATCGGGGACAGAAAAGTATAAAGCCTTCCACCGCGATAAGTGGCCTGCCAACCGGGTACGAACCCACTCAACTGTGTGTTTCCAATGACTACTTGGGGCGGTTTGAACTCTCACTTGACACGTGCGCGCAACCGCTCCGGCTCGTGATGGGGCCAGGGTCACGTGCAGTGAAGCCGTGCGCGACAATACTGGAAATGGTCGTGCGCGGCCCAATTGATGAGTGAGTAAGGAAATGTTGAGCAGGACCTTCGCAATGAAAGATTTAGGAGAATCCAAATTTTATTTCTAGGCATAAACATCGAATTGAGACATGGTTACACAAAAGTACATCTTACAGATTACATCGAAAAACTCTTATTGAATTACTCAATGATTCGGAAATGGTGTACACGATGGTTAGCCGTGCGCGGTCAAGTCGTGCGCGGTAAAGTCGTGCGCGGGTCAAATGCCAGTGCACTGCCAATTAAAGTCGTGCGCGGGTCCAATACTTTCAACTCGTTTTAGTATATTGCTACACAAGGATATGTAGGTAGACCTAACAGACCACCGAGCCATGCGGGCATATGAGGGCTTTATATAGTTTTCCCTTGGACTGCACTTATCGCTCCGTCAGCCATGACGTCATCTCATCGCATTGGTGGTCTACTCCTTATGGGTTGATTGCATGCGCTCCTTCATCGATGTACCTTGACTCCATGCAGGCCAAGTACTCGTTGACAAATACAAGTATGCCAGACGTAGCTGAGACAGACGTATGAGCGCGTGTGATATGTGATAGACGGGATGTTGACCGCTGAGTGGTTGGGCAGACGAGACCTTTGGCGCGAGACAGGCTGGTCGTGCGCGGGCCAAAGGGAGGCGCGCACCGCGGGGTCACAGTCGTGCGCAATCCAAGACATGGTCGTGGCCCCCCCAAGCAACGGCATTGGGGACACGTTAGCTTCTCGGGAAAAGTTGCCCCCCCGTGCGAATGCTGGTGCATGTCGCTACCGCCAGTCACAACTACAAGGGATAAAGGGGCCAGGTGACCGCGATACGTGCCGCGGGGCCAGAATTCCTCTTTCGTCTAAAGTGTGGACATGTCAGTCCCCGCAATAGGCAATTCTCATAATCCTGACACGTGATGACGCAATGGCAAAGTCAACATGCTACGAGGGCGTTCTTGCGCAGCTCGTTCACAGCAACGGTCTGAGATAACGACTGAGTACCGTGTAAGCGTGGATATAAGCAGGCGCGCGCATTCGGCTGCATGGTGAGAAGCACTTTTTTCATTCCTTTGAGCGCATTTCGGACCCTCTACTTATGGACATTTGACGACAAGGCGACCATGCGGATACTTGACGAAGATCTCGAGGCGGGGATCATTGTGTGTCGGAAGAAAGAAAAGAAAAAGAGGCCCGGAGCCGCCGGTTCCGCTCGTAGTTTAGTTGGTCACATGGAACCGAGGTGGAAGTTGACGGGTCAGGTTTAAGCGCTGGTGCATTAGGCTTTATTAGACTTGCAGGCACTAGAGCGCCCATCGTCAATACCGAAAAATGTGCCGGAATGCAAAAGGCGTGATGCGGGATCACCGAGACGAGCCATGGCCGGGGCGATATGCCGCACGGGCATACGCTTCAGCCCATGAGTTGGTTAGAAGGCACGGTTGATGAATCGTGCGCCTCGCAACAGGAGGTGCGGTCGAAGCACGAAAGGTGCGTTGAAAGTACGAAAGGTGCGTTCAAAGCACAAAAGGTGCGCTGGGAAAAAAATGTGCGTTGGGCAAAAAGGTGCGTTGGGCAAAAAGGTGCGTTGAGCAAAAAGGTGCGTTGAGCAAAAAGGTGCGTTGAGCAAAAAGGTGCGTTCGGAGCAAAAAAAGGTGCGTCTAGGGCAAAAAAGGAGCGTTCAATGCACGGAAAGTGCGCCCAAAGAAGAAAAAGGAGCGCTCAAAGCACCAATAGTACTGCGCCGGAAAACCGCGCACGGTTCAAAGAAAACATGCAACCTGGGCGCAAATTGTGCGCCTGGAGAACTCATGCACTTTCAAACCGCGCACCGTGGAAGAACTCATGCACCCTGGACAAACCGGACACTTTTGATTAACCGTGCACCTCTAACCGTGCACCGCCCTAGCCGTGTACTTTCGACCGACTGTGTGTTTTGGACAAGCCGTGTGCTTTCGACAGACTGTGTGTTTTGGAAAAACCTTGCACTTTGCACAAGCTAAGCGCTTTGGACAAAACGGGCCCTTCCGATAACCATGCACTGGACAAACCGTGCACCCTGGACAAACCGTGCACCCTGGACAAACCGTGCATCTTGATAACAAACCGTGCACCCTCAGAACAAACCGTGCACCTTGAAAACAAACCGTGCAGCACCACCGCACCCTGACGATGGGCACAATGTGGAGCCACATTGCCAGCTTTGGACGAAAAAGGACATTCCGGCTCGCCCCAAGCGCTCAATGTGCAGATTTTTTTTGTTAATCTAATTTTGTCTCTCGTTGACCGTGACTGCAGCACGAGCTCACGATCGGTCCTTGCACCAAGCCCCACGTCTGCAATGCTCCACGTCTATAATGCCTAGTGACCAATGCCAAGTGGCCAATGCCAAGTAGCCAATGCCAAGTGACCAATGCCAAGTGACCAATGCCAAGTGGCCAATGTCACGTCAGCAAAGAGCAAACCCAAAAGGCCAAGTCCGATGGCGAGCAATTACGAAGGGAGCAGAATGCGTCTTCTCGTAAAGCCGGGTTTAAAGGCTATTTAGGCATACTTCGGGAGTCTTCCCGTCTGGGGAGCGGCTCACACAGGCACTCGGAGGTATGCACGGAGAGCAAGGAAGGGACCGCCTGGAAGGGCTCGCGTCAGCACGCGAACTGTAGCGTCAATAGATGGAAGCGCCGACAGCGGCTTCTGGGCGACGTACGGAGGCTTAAGCTGCACGCGGGCCCGGAAACGTCGCTGGCGCAGTGTATAGAAGTGGCGGCTGTGCAGCATGCATGCATGGCGGGCAGTCACCCACCCCATCGCGGCCGGTGGTTGGTCAGAACCCTCCTAACCGCTTTCGCGGCGGCGGGGCATGCAGGTGCGCAGCCTGCATTGTTAGGCGAAGCGATACGCTTCCATTGCATTCACCCACGGGCCCGAAAGCTATTAAAGCTGGCCTCTCGCTGGGGCAATAAGTATCGGTATATTTCATCCCTTTTTATTCTCCTAGTGATCCCACATCCTTTGCTGTTCTTGGATTATATATATCCACCCACTTCTTCTCACTCGACCTCAACCGTCACCTATTTACCACGCCTTACGTCTCACAACGGCTCCCCACTTTACGACACCCCACGTCACGTCACTTTGCATTATAAGCTGACCCTTCTGACCCTTCTGACACCCAGTCCCCAGTCTACTCAACACATCTGTCGCCATGTTGTACGCATTGACCACCGCCGGCTCCGCCTTCAAGCCCTCCATTAATAAGCCCACCATCACGTGGAGACTCAAGAAGTTCAAGCAGCTCAACGATGAGTCTCGCCATAATTCGGCGGCTTCCAGTCTAAACTCCAACAACTCTATTTCTTCGCGTGATCTTTAATGAACTTTTTAATATATGAACTTTATGAACCGTGTAGCGACCGTCCAGTAGATGCCACTATGAGGGAGACGATGATCTCCATGGCTCAGAATGGCCTGAGTGTAGCAAGCTCAGGGTGACCTGGTCAAAAGTGCTGGGAATGTAAAGAATGCTGGGGATGGTGGTCGGGAATGCTGGTCAGGAACGCTGGTCAGGAATGCTAGAACCAGCCTTGATCATCAAGCGTGGTCTAGACCCCCGGCTGGAATGCTCGGTCTAGAACCCCCAATGCCCGGTCTGGAATGCCTGGTCAAATGCCCAACTGGCGGGCACCGATGTCGTGGCAAAGCGTCTGTAGTATCCCACCAAGTCATTTGCAAAAGCTTGTGGCAGAATTCATGGGACATTTTGTCTTGCCTCTTTTTTTCAAGGCCTTGGTCTGAAACCAAGCCTCGCGATTCTGACCGTGCTGGCCTCTGCTGTTCTGGATATTCAGTGGCATGTTCACCAGTCAAAATGTCCCTGGCTGCTTCAGAGTATTCCCCTCCAGCCCACTCCAGACTTTGCATGGAGTCTTGCTCTTTAATCTGTCCAAATTTCCAGTCCATAATGCAGACCACCCTGGACACAATTTCAAGCATAAACATACAGCTGCGGTGACTGTCCGTGTCTAGTACCGTAGTTCATCGCTAAAGCTGATACATCTTCATGTGCCAAGGACCATATCTAGCCATGTCTATGCATTGTTTTGCAATGAAGCACGTCCAATGAGTCATTTGCGGGTGATTCATACAATGCCAAGCCATTAGACCTAGACTTTTGAACTAGAACTACTAGACTAATCTAGGGCTCTTGGTGTATTGAACTAAACCATGTTGACTATAACTACTGAACTAATTGACTAGAATTACTAGACCAATTGACTAAACTTCTAGACTAATTGATTAGAACTTTTAGACCAATTGACTAGACTTTTAGACTAATTGACTAGAACTTCTAGACCAATTGACTAGACTTTTAGACTGATTGACTAGAACTTCTAGACTAATTGACTGAACTTTGCTACTTACTGACGATTTATCAAGAAACATGTTAAAATTCAGTTTCAAGGCTGACCTCGACTGATCCGGATTCCCATAAATCTGCCAGGATTTCAGCCGCTGCTGCACCAATTGGGTCTAAAAGTAAGAGAAGCACCTGTTCCAGGCATTGGAACATGAGAATTAGTGCACCTGCGGGCACTGCATGTCCACCCGACTGCATACCGCAGAACCAAGTGTCCAAGACATGTGTCTGCGAGTGCGGCCACTTTTGCTGCCAATGGTTTGTATGCAGTATAGCGACTCGGGCTTGACCCAAATAGACAAGACAGGCCGTTTCAGGTGCACAAACCTCTTGAAGACAGGTAAGGTGGGAAACTCATGCAAGTGCCAATACGCAGCTCGTATAAGCCAAGTACAGCATCGGATAGGGCACTATGTAATGCGGGTTCCCGCTCTAGTTGGGGCGGCCTCATTAGGACAAGGGATCAAGAGTGCATAATGTGTTTGGGGGGCAGGTGACAAGATGGTTTCAGAAGTCCACAGTAGAAAAGCGGTTGGAAGACCACTCGAAAGTGTCCAGATTTGGGGGTGTATCTACCACTTTCAACCCCAGGCCACTGCTTGCTAACTGACCAACTGACCAACTGACCAACTTGCCAGCTGACCAGCTGACCAACTTGCCAACTGACCAACTGACCAACTGACCAACTGACCAACTGACCAACTGACCAACTTGCCAACTGACCAACTGACCAACTGACCAACTGGCCAACTTGCCAGCTGACCAACTTGCCCCAAACCAATCATAAAGCATGCGATGGAGCTGAGAGCAGGTCAAAAGCAAACTTCCTGACAGGTGTCCAGGAGTGGGTGGTGAATCAGATGGTGGTGTCTTGGTGCGGCTGAGACCAGAACATCGAAACAAGCACAGATCACTAGCCCACTGTCTCGCACGATGTCACGGTACTATGGCGTATTTTTGAACTTGGACAAGTCAGCATTTGTGCACTTGGCTGATCCTCCGACCACGAGTACTGCCTAGAACTGGAGCCCTACGGAGCAGGCCACTAGATGCCCGAATGTGGCGTCGCCAAAAGATGTCCAGGAATTGGGAGTCAACCACAAGGAACGCAAGCACTCTGCGATCGGTACCGCCCCACCGGTGCATACAACCAACAGGAAGCCAATTGATCCAAGTCATCCGAGCCATTCCCATTCCGAGGCATTTCCATATTCGGCCAGTAATTCAGGGTAAAAGAACACCAGAATGGTCCATAGCATTCCAAGGTATTTCCATATTCGGCCAGTGTTCCACTGAAAACAACATGCAGCTAGAGGGCGACAGGGGAACGCTTCTCCATGCCTCGTCATCCCGCAGGCTCACCGACCTCCGAAGTTCTGCAAGCCGTAGCCACCAAAGTCTGGGGTGTCTATGCTCTGTGCAGGACCACGGCTTGGTCTCCATGCTGCGCCAAAAAGCAGACAAAACCACCAGCACATTTTCAACGTGGCTGGTGCGCCACCCTGGGTAGTGCGCCGCCCATAGCTACACTAGTGGGTGCAAGGCGGATTTGCCGGAGGAGGAGGCGTTCTGCGCCACATTCGAGGCTTGGACGTGGGGCCGTCGGCGCCGCCGCCGGAACGTCGTGTTATTCCCGGATCCGCCTCAGATGCCGCCCTCGTTAAAGACTAGCCCGATTGGGACCTTTTCCAAACGCCGCGGGGCTCGTAACCTGGATCGGTGCGTGTGCGCATCAAAGCCAGGCGCTCGTAACCCGGATCGGTGCGTGTGCGCGTCAAAACTCGGCGCGCCGTAGATGTTGGGGACGGTAGTGTACACTCCCACGATCTGGACTGGTTGTCTTCAACTTCTCTGATTGTGGAGCTTCTGCGATCAGCACGGATCTCTTGCGTTCCTGCACATACCGGGCCTGCTTCCGTACCTCTCATTGATTTCCTCCAGGCCGGGCCGGACAGTCCCTTCCCGAATCCTGCGAGGGCCTTCGCCAGCCACCGCCCGTCGTAGGGCTGCGCCGTCATGATTACAACTGCTTAATCGGGGAAGAAGAAACATTGTCCAATGCCTTCTAAGCGCTTGTGCATAGAGCGTGCGTTAGGCTTAAACTTTCAACATTCTAACCCTAGTGTCGTCTGTATGCAGTCGCGTGCGCATGCAGTGCCCGCAGGCGCACTAATCCTCATGTTCCAACACCTATTACGTGCTTCTCGTACATTCAGATTCCAACTATTTTAGACTGCAGGGGCTGGAATTCTGGGGGTCTAGGCGCTACCATAGAACTCGACAGCGTGATTTGGAGAATGCTATTATTGTCACAGGCTGGTCAACATTGGGAATGTCCACAGATGGGCACTTTTCTCAAGATGGGGAGTCCCGAATCTGCCTTGACCATAATGCGTCAGATGCGCTAAGTTTCCCTGGATCTAATTACCTAATCAGTGGATGAAAACCCTGCAGATGTGCCCGGCACAGGTCGCACCTTGTTGGAAGTTTCTTCGGACAATATCGAGGGTCTCAATGGCAGAAACTCTGCGGCGAGATCAATGGGGAACAGGGGTGGTATAGACCGTGTGGAGCCCTGAATATAACCATCTACAGGCAGCCAAAAGGGCGTTTCCATCGCTTCAACGAGCCTTTGCATTGGGACACGTCCGTCCAAGTCAAAATGTCTACAAATTTCATTTGGAGGATTGCGGTCTTGATTTGGGGGATTGCCGTACTCTTTGCAGTATTCAGAGGTGTTGCCAGCGACCATGTTCATCTGGGACCACTACGAGGTTAGTCCAGTCCAGTTTAGACCCGTCGAGTCCAGGCTCGTCGAGTCCAGTCCAGTCCAGTCCAGTTTAGTCCCGTCCAGTCCAGTTTAGACCCGTCCATGCCAGTCCCGTCCATGCCAGTCCCGTCCAGTCCAGAGCAGACAAGATGTTGGATCATGAACTGCGAATCTGCGAGTGTGTTCTTGCATTACAAAACGGATGCAGCACTGCGCAAAGTCACCGCATTGAGCGAAGAGCCATCACTTTCATGACGCAGCATGCAGCTCAGACAGTGCGGGCCAAATGGACACGGTGGGTGCAGAGTTGAAACACGAACGCATTGACGGCGTGCATTATAATGACAAATAAGACTCTTGGCATGCAAGCCCGTGTTTCAGAAATTCCGTCGGCGGGTGCGTGATAGCCGCAGCTGCAATATTTAACGGAGTGATTCCCGCTCTGTTGGAGGATTATCAATGGTCATCCCGGGAAATACTAGGCGATGGATACTGGTATGAGAACCCAAGGCCGAGATATCCCAGAATCACCCTTTCCAGAATCACCCTTTCCAGAATCACCCTTTCCAGAATCATTCGGGAAATCATGGCGTTGTTCCAGATTATGTGCAGCTGAGCGATCCGCTCAACACCAGAGTCCCGACATAGAGACCCGGCCGGAAACCAGAATCCAAAGTCTTTCTGCTTGAACCAGGCCATAGCGCCACCTTTTAGCACCCTTTTTTGGTGCGTTTCATCCACGCATGACGTGCAAATGCGGCTCTGAGAGGAACTACAACGGACGCATGAAGATCACGCGGTGCTTCGAATTTGTCAATGGCCAAGCCGTGAAACTGATTCCAGAAACTTGCGTACGTCGCTGGCATCGATGAAGCACATCAAGATCCATAGCATACCAAGAGGCAACCCACCATCAAGGCCGCAGGGACAAAGCTACAATGACTCTTCCAACAACGACTCTTCCAACAACGACTCTTCCAACAACGACTCTTCCAACAACGACTCTTCCAACAACGACTCTTCCAACAACGACTCTTTCAACAACGACTCTTCCAACAACGACTCTTTCAACAACGACTCTTCCAACAACGACTCCTTCATCTGCCCGAGGGAAGCGCCGTCGTCCCGACAGTGTCATTGGCGCGTGCACGCACCCACTCTTCACGTCAAGCTCGATGTCCGATTCCTTTCTTCTTCACATGATCAATTGTTCCGTGACTAGCCTTTGCTATGGCCCGCCTAAAGTCTGCCGCCTGCATGATGAGCCATGCTTCGAACCTGGCTCCAGTTCAAGCGCCGCGAGAGAACCAGGTTTTGAAAGTCAGACCCCTTCCGGAGTCTAGACATTTTGTTCACAACTTCCCAGTGATGACATTCCGGATTTCTCCTGGGAATGAACCCCGAGTCCACGTGTGCGGTGTTCGTGGCCTGCATCATGCACTCCGTATTGTCCATTGACTTTACGAATAATAGGTCAAAGCTGATTCGGGTCTAGATTGATGCCTCTATGGATGATTACGCCCACAATAATATGTATACTTTGAGGTGGGACAATGGAACCCTAGTCACACGGGTCCATTGGAACCTATCCATCACCGGCCATTGGAACCTATCCATCACCGGACCATTGAACCTATCCATCACCGGACCATTGAACCTATCCATCACCGGACCATTGAACCTATCCATCACCGGACCATTGGAACCCATTTATTTTGGTCAACCACCGAAAAAAAAGTGATGGCTCTTTCAAGACTCACGTCAAGCTCCGCAGACCATGCTAAAGCTGCGGCGGGGTGAGTGGGATGCATGGATTGGCGCTCCAATCGGACAGAAGGGACATTCTCGCCGGCCATTTGCTCCGGAAAAGTGCGTCTACTGAGTCTTCTGATCCAAGATAGTTGCCAATACAAAGCACGAGCTGGGAGACGAAATCAGGCGAAGAATCCGGACACGTTGACACTTGAGCAAGTGGTTCAGTCTCCATATGCCAAGCTTGGAAGGCGATACGTTGCGCCATGAGCTGCGTCCCTGGAAAACTCAACTGGACTTGTCCCGTCTTCCGCCCATGATCAATGAGACCTATTTGGATCTTCGCCAACTTAGTCCCGGTCAGATGGCATTTTTGGAGCATGATATTGGTAACATGTGGTCTGTCATCGAAGGCAGGACATGGCCATTTCTCTTGGAGAAGGCTCTGCACCAAGTGCCGCGAGTGGCCCACCCTCCTTCCAAGTTTGGCCTGGCAACAGAGTCCACAATGGCATTTTGTGAGGGCTGTGAGCTACCAGTGACCGGCGTCTTGCATGCAAGTCTCGGGTTCTTCGGTTGCACGATGATTATCACACGGGCATGAAAAATCTCGGACCACTTTGGAGCTCTGAGAATTTCGGCAGAAGCTTCAAAGAAACTCGAAACTCTGATCTGAAGAATCAAGCATCTCCGAAAACCCTCGTTGCACCCGGCTGCAAACACTACTTGGCGTCCTATCATAAAACAGAACCTCTATGTTTTGGAGTCGCTAGGATTCCTCGACAAGTGTTTCACTTTGCTAACCAACATTGAGCTTCTCGTCTTATACGTCTCCAAGGCATGTTGAAAAACATCTCAACCCCCATAAAGATGTTGAAAAACATCTTTATGGGGCTCAAAGTGGCCTCAACATGAGCTTCTTCCTCAATCACTTCGAGAATAATTCCATCAAATTGTTCCGATTCAAGCTCGTTGAGCGTTGCTTATGATTGCACTATATCTCGATGATATATGATTCTTGGACCAGATGATTCATGGGTACAGGATGTGATGTCGAAACTCTAAGAAATTCAACATGAAGGAGTTGGGCAGAAAAATTCTTGGGAATTAACTTGAATGTCGGTGACCACTCGATAAGTTTGGACCTTGAGGACTATAGCTACAAGCTAGAGGCGTGTGCTGGAAGGGGAGGAATGCGGAATACTTATACACCGGGGAAACATAAGGATCAGGGAAACATAAGGACCAGGGAAACATAAGGATCAGGGAAACATAAGGACCAGGGAAACATAAGGAGCGCCTTCATGCGCTTACAGAGGAAGAACTGCTACCAAAGTCTGAACTTGGCTGGGTATTTGAAGGAACCCAAAGCGAAACATAAGAGAGCTGCACATACGACTGTGAGATACTTATTGCAAACTCCAAGGGTATTGAATTCAAACGAGCAAACGGGACATCCGACAGGTCAGATGCACAAGTGTTCATGCATCAGAAAGACGTCAAGATGCTCATCGATGAGAAAGATTTTGAAGCTGACCTGGCAACTAACACAGAAACAAGACATTCTCGGACAGCTGATCTAATTATGTTCATGGGAAGGCCGATATCATGGGAAGGCCGATATCATCGGAGGGCCGATATCAATGTCGCCGAAGTTTCAAAAGACCATAGCAGCATCAACAACCGAAGCTGAGCTCTTTGGACTCTTTGAAGGCAGCAGAGAAGCGGTATGGTTAAGGAACCTCATGAAGAACTAAAGATACAGCAACAAAGCGATACAGACAGATTTGGTGTGACAATACCAACGTTCACTTGGCCTGGCTCATGGCCATTTCTCAAATGGTGTCCGCTGTGTTCCGATGGGGTTGGTTAGTATTCCGCCTATACTTGACCTTCAACCACCTCTCAACCACTTCTCAACCACCTCATCCAAGTCTTCCAATTCATGGTATGACAAAGGTTCGGATGGAGTCCCCACTCTCTGGCCGTCCAGCATCCATGGTACATCTAGCCACCGAAGTTTCTATCATCAAAAGGACATTTCTTGAGCTGGTCTTTCGAGAGGTATGACTGTGGCCCGAGAAGGCGGGCGCATGTCTTGGAATGAAGTTCATCAAACGTTTCGAAGCCAAACGTGTCGAAGCCAAACGTTTCAAAGCCAAACGTTTCGAAGCCAGACGTTTCAAAGCCAAACTGCTTCTGGCCCCAGCTGGCGCCATGCTCAAAGAAGTCCTGCTTCGTCAGGTTCAAGGCAGGTCGTCAGGTTCAAGGCAGGTCCCTTGGGCCAACGAACCAAGAAAAGAGTGTCAAGCATCTTCTCCAGCTTGGAGCAAGCCCCACTTGTTGGAACAGTGAGATGCAATCCACTTCACCCATGAGCAGCGCACTACCCGATCTGACCTGAGGAGCGTACATAAACACCATGAGCTCTTGGCTGGTGTTAAACGAATGGCATACTCCTGGCTGGGCCCAAAGATTGTACAAGCAATGCAGTCTTCGCTGGCGTGTCTTCCTACATGCTATTGATGGGCATTATGTAACAATAACCCCAACCCTGATACCATATTCAAATTTATTTTCTGCAAGTATTCTAAGTTGTACTCAACACTCTCATCCAGGCCTTGATGCTCTCCATTGTCTCAACCATTCATACTCTTGGCGAGTATTCTGGATGGGATGTATCATTCCGATCTGATCTGATCTGATCTGATCTGATTCAGATAATTCATCTCGTGTACCAATTCATTGAATGCTTTCCGGAGCAAAGCGCCCAGCAAACGCCCAAGACAAAGACTTTTGAGTTAAAAGCACACTGGGCCAGTGACGTCATACGCCACGTGCCAGACGTCATCCGAATTCTTGCTGGTGCTCGGCTCATTGCTCATTACTCCATTGTTGGGCCAGTCCAGTAATAATGGCCAAGTCTTGCCTTGACGGAGATTCATAGTAGTCAAGGGCATAAATGAAGGGCAAATGAAGGGCTGATGAAGGGCAAATGAAGGGCAAATGAAGGGCAAATGAAGGGCATAAATGAATCAAGGCCATCATAGTCGTGCCTTGGCCAATCATAAAGTGGAGTACCATAAAAGTGAGCCCTGGCCAATCACACACTCCATCTCAAGAGACTCGTACTCTGGGTGGTCCGGTGCTGTGTGCACTAAGGGTTGTGCATCAACTCACCGGAGGCATCACTCATCTTATCGTCAGGCTCGGTCGGGTCCCACACGGCACCCGGCGCAGAGAGCCCCGTCTCCTGCCGGCGGTCGCGCTCCCATTCTCTCCATCTCTTCATGACAATGCTGGACGAGTCAAACACTCCCTCGCTGGCACTGTGGTCGCCCTTGTCTCCGCCCGTCACGGTTCTGGTCTCACCCCACGAAAAGTCGTCGAACTTCCAGAACGCGTAGCTGGGAAGCACAAAGTTCCACACCGGCAATGCAATAAGGTACACGAAAAAGTACATCACGTACTTGAGCGACGACACCGTGATCACAATCAACGTGCCCGGCAACCCGAAGATGACCGCCAACAACACCAACGACAACACTGGCGTTGGCTTGGACACGATGGCAAACACAATCACGTAGATGGTGAACGAAATGGCCGCAGGGAGCACCAAAGTGCCCACCAACTCAATGAAGATCACAAACTGCATCGAGAAGCAAAAGGTTCCACACAAGTCGCTCACCAACACCAACTCCATCAAATTGTGCACGGTGGAGTTGATCCACCGCCGCCGCTGCGAAAGCAACACCTTGAACTTGTCCGGAACCACCGTCTTGCATGCGGCCTTGGCCACAAACACCTGTTTCCTCTTGGGGAATGTCTTCAACATCAACGAAGACAAGAAGCGGTCCTCTCCCAAAAGCAACAAGTTCTTCTTGTGCAAAGTGTCCACCACGTTGTCCGAGTACCGCTCCACAATGTCGGGGTTGGCGAGAATCGGCACCCAGTAGCCCTTTCGACCTTTAGGTGCCTTAATGCGGTACTGGCTGAAGCACCCCGGCAAACACGTGACTCCTCCGAAGACCGACTCGAACGCCTTGGCCTGGTGGTGCGAGATGTAGTATTCAAACACCTGGATGGCTGTGACCCAAGACTGTGCTTTGTTGGCAATCTTGGTTTCTCCACAAAGCCCCATGATCGTGGGGTCCTTCACCATCTCGCCCACCATGTGCGTCAAACAGTCGGGGTACGTCATGGTGTCTGCATCCACCATCAACACCATCTCGTAGAACTCAGCCATGAGCCCGGTGATCTTATAGATGGACTCGAGCATGGCAAACTCCAACGCAGTCATTCTCTCATCAAACGTCACCTTTTGCAAGAAGTTCATAAGCAAGATCTGCGAGTCTCTTTTACCTCTGTTTCCGGGCTTGGATCCCGCTGCCTCCTCTGGGGTGCCACACTTGACAATGGTAATCATAGGCACTCTTTGTTGCTTCTCAGGGGGAACGGTCTCATCGTTGTACTTGTAGAACCCGGCGTACACCTTTGCCATGTTGTGTCGCTTGGAACCCTGCGCCACTGCCACGTAAGAAAAGGGCTGCACCTCCTCTCGGGGAACGCTAAAGTCTGTCATCAAGTCAAGCACAATGTCCGGTGTGGTGCGGTCGTTTCCTGCGCCCTTGATTATTCCGTCACACACCATCAAAAGCAACTTGTGCGAGTTGGGGTAATCAGTGGTGGCAATAGAGTCCAACGTGGTGCGGATTCCGTCTTCGTCCTCACTGTAGGCCGTCACCAAGCACATGATATGCGCCAAAGGGTACCCAAAAGGCTGGTACTCGACGGGCGGTTGCGGAACCACATCAGGATGAATTGTCGACCCGTCCAATCCGGGTCCCGCGGCGCCAGCCCCCAAGTCGAACGGATTAAGGGCCTGGGACCCGGATTTATTGCCAAGTAAATCCCCAGTCAGAGGGAAAATTACCGACCTGGTATTGGCACTCCGGGTCCGGGCATGCTTCTTCTTGTGCATTCCTGCAGCCTGGGTGGTCATTGTGGTGTACTTGAAATTGGAGTCTGCAGCCTGGGGTTGTGGGTTGACAGAGAGCTTCTGGTCTTCCTTGCTAAAAAACACAGACTGCCTGTTTGTTTTTCTGCTCTTGAAGTCGGCCCTATTGGCGGGGTCAACGGTGGCGATGGGAGCCATCTTGTTGGCGGGGTTATCGACCCAATTCTCGATTTCTCGTTCGCGAGCCGCCATGCTCTTGGCGTCGATGGTGTTGGCGCCCTGTTTTGGGCAAATGAACCATCTGTAATAACACGCCATTAAGAACTTCACCAGGACAACGGAAAGAATGAACACGAGCGACACAATCAACACAATCTGAGAAGCAATGCACCCAATGGTATCGGAATCAATGACTCCCACCTTGATGATTTCGGTCAAGCACTTGGCGGCCCTTCGGTCGTCGACGTTGGAGAGCACCATGGAAATATCGTGCCCCTTGAAGGTTTCGTCGTCTCTGATGCGGTCGAAGAGCTCGGGGTATGTGACGTCATCGCTGGAGATCCAGTTGATCAAGTCCAAGTCAAGCACCTGCCCCGAATACACCACCAAGTTGCGCGACGAGTTCTTTATGTCATCCCAGGTGAAGAACACGTCTCCGTCCACCTGCAAGTTGTAGTAGGCCCTGCGCGAATCCGTGGAGGTGTGGCAAGCCCAGCCATTGTAGTAGACCAGAGAAGAATTGACGGAGGTGGAGCCGTCTTGCGGAAACATCCGGCACGGCATGTACCAGGCCAAATCGTTGCCGTTGTGGGGAATGGAGCAGTCCGCCTTAGGCACTATGAGGTCCTTGCAGTTTCCATTGACATTCTGGAACAAGAAAGACGCATCCATGCCTCCGGCATTGATGGGCGGGTATAGCACGTTGGAGCCGGCGGGAATGCCAGCGGCCGCCGGGTGCTGGGAGTTGGAAAGGTCAAAGGCGCGGCCATTGATGATCAAGTAGCCCGTGGACACGTTGCCCGAGCGGATCTTCTCCCGAGGAAGAGGGCACACGGTTCTGGTGAAGCCGAAGGTCAAGTAGGCCACGAAGGCGCCCACGTACAAGATGCACGAGATGAGCCCAATCTTCTCGCGCCAGGCAAACTGCCGCGACTTGCCCTTGATTCCAAACAAGCTCAAAAGCGGGGCCGGCGCCCAGAAGGTGATCACGTAGCAGTACACCTTCCAGAAGTAAATGTCGTGTTGCTTCTCGGCGGGGGGCGCGGCCACTTTGCTGTTGGCTAGGTGCTTCAAGTTGCCCGTCTCGTCGTTCAAGCCAAACACCTCCCTCTTATGGGGCAGGCCCTGCATGTCCATCAATGGGATGCCTTCTTCGCCCTCGAGAGCATGGGCGCTATGCGAGTTGGAGGGGTATGGCTCCACGTCGTCGGCGATGGGTTCGAGCCCGTTGCCATCGATCTTGAGGTGGTTTGCCTCCTGCGAGGCCACCTGCGTGTAGTGAAAGCGGGGGTGGTTTTTGTCGAGCCGTTGTCTTTCGGGCCGGACGAGCGACCGCTTGCGGCCCACATCACCCGACTCGGGGTCAAACTCCTGGTACGACATTTGGCGATGGGCGCTCTATTTGTAGATGCCAAGCTAGAGGGGTAGGAGCTAGCGAGGCGACCGGTGGCGTTTAAATCGGCTGTTGGATTTGAACGTCGATTCGCCAATCTTCTATGGCCAGTCTATGGATTTGCTGCTGCTCTTCTCCTGGATGAAGAAGCTCGGAGACAGATGCTGAACCCTCTAGATGCTCTGGAATGTATCAAGCTACAGAAGTGCTCACGTGGGGCGTGCTTGCTGAAGCTGAACTGGCCAGGGCTGAAGGCTGAGAAACCAGGGGGAAAGGCTATTGGGATGCCGTGGCTGGGTTTGGATCTCGGGATGTAAAGCCTTGATGAGTTGCGATGCTGAAGGCCTGTCGGTGAAGATCACTAAGGCTCGGTAAGATCACTAAGGCTCGGTAATATCAGTAAGGCTCGGTAAGATCAGTAAGATCACTAAGGCTCGGTAAGATCAGTAAGATCACTAAGGCTCGGTAAGATCAGTAAGATCACTAAGGCTCGGTAAGATGGCTGGTAAGATCAAGTCTCGGTAAGAGTAAGGCTCGGTAAGTGTAAGGCTCGATGAAGGCTCGGTGAATATGGCTCGGTGAATATGGCCAGTCTGCGACGTCACTGAATAGGTTGCAACGTTATAAGAATCTGACACGATGGATATTGGTTAAACCTGTGGACTCCTCGAAGCAGTCTATAGTACCAGGACAGACCGAAGCGCAGGGGCGTAGAGAGGGTAAGTAAAAAGCGACCAGGCCTAAAAAAGACTGAGGTGTGCAGAAAGACCGCGAGCGAAAAGACTGCAAGCGAAGACTGCAAGCGTAAGGAGTGCCTAAAAGTGAGCACTGAGAAAATGTCCCACTGAGAAAGTCTCACTCTTGACGGACCTGACAAATGTCCCACTCTTGACGGACCTGACTCTTGGAATGTCCGAAAATGAGCCTGAAAATCAGAAATGTCCCGTAATTGTCCCGTCTCAAATGTCCCGTCGTAAATGTCCTGTTTCAACGCGCGCGGAATGTGTGAGTGAAACCACCGAAAAAAGTCACAAATGAATACAAGGCTCGAACAATGGCTGTGCGGTGCGCAAGCACAATTGGGCTCCGCTTTGGAATCCGCGCATGCACCGCCCGAGGCACGCGCCACGTGATCCTGTCCTCGCTGCGCCACGTGATCCTGTCCTCGCTGCGCCACGTGACCCTGTCCTCGCTGCGCCACGTGATCCTGTCCTGCCGCGCCACGTGATCCTGTCCTGCTGCGCCACGCTCCCCGCTCGACCCTTGTAATGTACACTCCCATGTTCGGGTGTGCTGGCCAAGATGTCTGCTGACCGCTTCTTGAATTCTTGTGCAATCAGCACGGATCTCTGGTGTTCCTGCACATACAGGGCCGCTCCCGCTTCTCATTGATTTCCGCCCAAGGTGGGCCGGCCCGTCCTTAATCCTGGGAGAGGCCTCCTCCCGTCGTGGGGCTGCCCAGATGTCATTGCAACAGCTCATTCGGGAGGTAGAAGAAGAGACTTTCCTCAGTTCCTTTACGAAGGCAGATGCAGACCTTCAACATCTCCAACCGTACATCCCTGTACGCAGGCGCACGGGGCTTTCCATTTTCCATCTCCGTTTCGTCGTGTTATTTATCCTGAGGTCTTGAATAAGACCACGCGGACCCATTGGGGTTGCGTGTCGTTTAGCCTTATCGGGTGTGTCTTCATTGAAGTCAGGTTTCCATGTCTGGTGGAGTTGGTGTACTCTGATTCTTCAAGTTGTCTTTGCAATATCCTCCATGGGCATTCTTCTGTGGCGGCCTGGCTATTCTTCTGTTGATATCAGAATATTCCATTTCGACTCGTTAGAGGTGCGTACCTCTTGTGACTCTCAATGTCATCAGACTAGATATATATCATCGAGCTCGAATGGTGCTACACGAGCATGTTCATTGGACGGCTTGGGATATTTCTTCATTGGTGATGTCCAATGATATGTTCTTTGAGGTCCCAACATTGTCTTTGATAACCTTTGAGATTCTGCAGGGACCTCCATGATTTTGGGCAATTTTTCCAGCTCTGATTGGTTGTGCTAGATTTCACAGGGGCCCTTTCCCCTTTAGGAATCAAATCTCACTATGGTTTAAAACAAGCGCCACTTATTTGGCACCAGACCATTAAAGAAACACTTATGAATCTCGGATTCAGAAACTGTCTGAACGAACCTTGTCTCTTCAAGAATACCTCAAAGAAGCTATTAATAGCTCTTTACGTTGATGGCCTACTTATATTTGGTAAGGATATCAGTGAAATTACTGAGATCAAGAAATCTTTGGGTAACACCTACAAGATGAAAGATTATGGAATTGCCTGAAAATTCATTGGAGTTAACCTTCTCATAGGACTTTATTAAAATCGATATAGATCGATGACGATTAGCGTACTGCCATTTAAAAAGAAAAGACGTCTCGCAGAATGGACTTTTGGTGGAAGACAAAACAACTTCGAACACCTCGACAGGAGAATTCTGGGGTATACGATGTACTGCCCGGGCCATCCTTGGTTGGCCTAAAAGGAGGTTTGACCTGGTATGACTTGTTGTACGCAAACTCTGCAATGGGGAGCATGACATCCCAGTCCGCCAATTGATCCTTTGACACAGGCCTGAGCAATCCAGCGTGCAGTTTGTTCTTTCACTGTCCGTCTGTTTGGGTTGTGCCTTGGTAGTATACGTGTTCTATACCAAGGGACTATTTTGTTCTCCGTTTACGTCTAAGGATAATGTCTTGGTCCGATACTATCCTGTCCGTATAGGCTGAATACTCCATCAATAAGCTAGTGAGCGCACTGGCGTGGTGTTCTTTGTGGTGCATGAACTGTACCATTTACATGAAACGAACAATCACTACCAATATTCCAGTGTCCAGGATTCGTGGTGTTAAATCCTGAAATTGGTCCATTGACATCGCTCCATGTGCCGGAGGTACTGGTTGTAAAAGTCCTGGAGTGTTTTGCGTGGAGACTGTGACATTCCTAACAGGATTCAATATCTTCACATGTCCTTTGAATGTTTTAATAGTTCGACTAAGTAGTTCATAAGTCTTGCCGAGTCCTCTATCGCGAGTGTATTCATGGGTAGCGCACTACCTATGGTGGATCTGACGGGCCTTTAAATTACACTCCAAATCTACTTTGATGAATTGATCAAGCACAAATATTGAATGCAATATTTCACTCATTTCTGCGGATTAGTAAGACCACCAGTACAAAGTAAAGTGTCCAGAAGGAGCCTCCAGACCAGAGACCTAGCCTTTTCTGGGTGATTTTTGGTGATGAATTTGGAGAAGAATCTTTTGGTTTCTTCTTTGTTTGATTTTTTTGATTTTCTTGAATCTTCTGATTTCCTGATTTTCTTGAATCTTAGATTTCCTGATTTTCTTGAATCTTAGATTTCTTGATTTTCTTGAATCTCTCGATTTCCTGATTTTAGACGTTTGCACATTTGTCCCGCTGCTGCAAGCAGGTCAGAAAATATACATACCCGCACCGAGGAAGATGATTTAAAAAAACACGGCGTGAAAAATCGACTCGGGCTGCTGCGCCTCCAATAATCTGGGCCCGTACTAAAAGACCCCGAAACGGTCGCCTGAACGGTCGCCGAAACTCACCGAAACCCGCCGAAACCCGCCCGGCCCGTTTTCCCAATATGGCACTCGGTCCTTTCGAGCATTCTATGCAGAGTAGCCGCGAACTGTTGACATCCAAAGACTGAGCGCGTTATGCTTAGTCACTGCGCATATCGTGGTTGCCAGGACAACCAGAATACGTCAGGCGGTTAATGGGTGAATGTCGATCCCCAGATTTAAAAGCATAGCTGTCTGCTAATTACATAAGAGTAATCAATACGAACCCAGGCAATACGAACCCAGGTTGGAGGATCATCAAAGATGCCTCCTAGAACCAGACCCACTAATCCAAATGAATCTGCTAATGGAAAGGAAGTCCACAACTATCCTGATACCGTGGCTGTGTTATTCGAGCTCAGATCAAAAAAATTATCCGAGCCCACACCACTGGAAATTAGTCCATGGTTACTCTATGGTCCTCCAAACACACCCATGTATAACGCAGAGCAGGAATTATCTCATTTAAACGAACCACTCCTGCATATGGTTGAGAGTTTTGGATCCTCCTTTGGTGCAGACATCTCTGGCTGTTTCCACATCCATCTGATGGATAACCATATCATGGTGGGTAGCAAAGGAGAGTAGGAGGCGCAAACTTGTAAGGATATCACAGGACAAAGGTATCTTGATAGTCAATTCCTTCAGTCTGTGAATAACTTTTTGCGACCCTCGCTTTGTATTTATTATCATCTATAGAGAAGGTTTGATTCTCCTCATGCGCCTTCATCTCAGCCTTCATCTCAGCCTTCATCTCAGCTTGGCCTTCATCTCAGCCTTCATCTCAGCCTTCATCTCAGCTTGGCCTTCATCTCAGCCTTCATCTCAGCCTTCATCTCAGCCTTCATCTCAGCCTTCATCTCAGCTTGGCATGCTCCCCTCCAGAAGATCCAATCAGCTGACCTCTGTGGCTCAGCAAATGATTGAGGTATTGCGTTAGGTATGGCGTTCAAAAATCGGTACGTGCTCCCACCAATGACACCAGCTTTGGATGTCTTGGGGTGGGAGCTTCCCTCGAGAAGCTATTACTTGGAATAACATTGTTGATATCTTGCATCTTTGTAATTCCCAGACTGACTCCTAGTTACATGCACACGTCGTTGGAAATCTCCAAGTCTAACAGTGGCATTCGATTCCGACAAGTCAAGGGGATACTCAGGCATTTTCCTAAGAGAGGTGAGACTAGCAACGTGACGCGGAACGTTGGTTGACAGAGTGCAGCCATCAGAAGTCTCGCTCCAGGGAGTAGGTTGATTCGTATGGCCGTACGAGCACCCGAGATATCCACCACTATTTATGCAATCGACCTCTGATCTACGCAAACTAGGAAATATTGGAGATAGCCCTTGAGAGGGAGTGTGGCACCAATTTATTTATGGCACTCGCACGACAATCGTATAATGAATGACTGACACAATCTACTTGGCCTTACCATATTTGACCATCTGATTTATGGTCATCTAATACAAATGTTCACGCCTGTGCCCGGGTAGTGTGCCTACCATTCGGGCATTGAGATATCCTGGTATACACAGATACAACCAAGGGATCGAACGACCAATAGCTCATGCTCCTTGCTGCGTCAATAGAACTAGTTCCATGTGTTCCAGCTACCCGAGTGTACATGGTAACGCTCAACAACTGGGATCTAGACTGGACATCCTCTGGACCGATGGCGGCTGACTGGATCTAGACTGGACATCTTCTGGGCCAATGGCGGCTGACTGGATCTAGACTGGACATCCTCTGGACCGATGGCGGCTGACTGGATCTAGACTGGACATCCTCTGGGCCAATGGCGGCTGACTGGATCTAGACTGGACATCCTCTGGACCGATGGCGGCTGACTGGATCTAGACTGGACATCCTCTGGACCGATGGCGGCTGACTGGATCCAGGGCAGGCCCAGGCCACAGACTTTCTGGCCTGAAGCCTCAAACCTGTGAGTTCAATCTCGACACGAGGGCCGTGCGTGCAATGCAGAAAGGTTAGGTTTCCAGGACTGAAACTTGACGACAAGGCAGGTCAATTGAAGCTTGAGGACTGGACAACAAAGTCTTGCCAAAATGCTTTCCTATTTGGGATTAGGCACATGCGCAGTCTCTTATTGCCCCCCGCAATATCAGTTGGGATCAGCTCGGTACAGCTCGGTTTCGGGTCACGGACGTGTCAGGAGAATATTAGGGCCATCGACGAACTCGCAACTCCATGACTTCAAGAGGCCAGTAAAGGTAGTGATGCAAAGAAGAGAGGGCCACGTGACTCACTCTTGGGAGTGGAGTGCCCTTCATCAGTGAAGCAGCGGGTGAGCCTTTAGGATATTCCACCCAGTTGCTAGCTCTCCCGCACTGCCCATGGGTGCAAAACCACCCACCATTTGCAATCAGTAGTGGACTCGCCATAGACCCACGATCCGCCAGCTTCTTTCTTGCAGCGGCCTGCTAAGATTCCTCGTAGTATTGGTGCAGAAAGATCTGTGAATGGGCGAGTTCCTAATAGAAGCAGCCTTCAGGATTCCTGCCCATGAACAGGTCAGGCGTGCCCATTATAATATGGGCTAGAGCTCAGGTAACATGATGATTCCAGCATTTGTGGCATCCTCACGGGATTACGGACTTCGGATGCACGAGATTTCGACGGACTTCGGATGCCAAAATCGGAGAATGAGCCGTGCTCGTGGCTCCGTTTTGGATTGCACGTTGATTTTTCTGTTTGGATCCACGAATGAACCGATGAATACCCAGGCCATCAAGATTCAACACCACGTATCATTGAAAATGTGGATCGGTGATGAGTGGCATGGAAGTGGTTTGCATGGGTGGCACGGAGTATGAGCCGGTGGGGTGGATCAGCATTATGGTATGTGGCGTATCCAGTAGAAGGTTCGGTAATGAGCCGGTAATATTGAAAATGCCTGCTATCATTACCATGGATCAACACGCACCTTCAAATTTGTGTCAGGAAAACTTCATCACTGGGCTGTGTAGGATGTTCCTCGCCCATCAGTGACGTGTGCGTGGGTCTTGGCGGACCCTCATTGTTCAAAAGTCTCCATGGCTTATGGGATCTTCTGGCTCCAGGATATTCAAGGCAGTTCTTGCTAAAAGTACCAGCCCTACCAACACGAGCTCGTTCCGCGGTGGCTCCGATAGAAGCTCAACAGACCGACCGGGTGGCTTCATCGAAGGTAGCGTTGATTCGAGCGCCTGCCCGAGAGGTGGTCACCACGAGAGACCATCGACGAAAAGCCGCTCGCTTTTGCGTGTCATGTTCGCAACAGGCACCGGTGCTCTATCCACTAGCCAGTCTCTTGGATTTCTTCTCCGACCAATTGCGTGTTTGAGTACCGGTGTAGCCTGAATACGCTCTGGGGCACTCACTTGGAGACTCCTGACTTGCGTCCATTGAATCATTGGAATCCCAAGTTGGATTTGTACTGGGACCCATCGAGAGTGGTGGAGCCCAAGCCATGGCCAAGTCTCAGCCTTGTGCCAGGGCACCATGCCGATTTTTGATCGTATAGACTAGCCGGCACCTCAAACCAGCGCTTCACAAAGCGCGTTCTTTGCTGATTCCTGGTTCTTTGCTGATTCCTGGTTCTTTGCTGATTCCTGGTTCTTTGCTGATTCCTGGTTCTTTGCTGATTCCTGGTTCTTTGCTGATTCCTGGTTCTTTGCTGATTCCTGGTTCTTTGCTGATTCCTGGTTCTTTGCTGATTCCTGGTTCTTTGCTGATTCCTGGTTCTTTGCTGATTCCTGGTTCTTTGCTGATTCCTGGTTCTTTGCTGATTCCTGGTTCTTTGCTGATTCCTGGTTCTTTGCTGATTCCTGGTTCTTTGCTGATTCCTGGTTCTTTGCTGATTCCTGGTTCTTTGCTGATTCCTGGTTCTTTGCTGATTCCTGGTTCTTTGCTGATTCCTGGTTCTTTGCTGATTCCTGGTTCTTTGCTGATTCCTGGTTCTTTGCTGATTCCTGGTTCTTTGCTGATTCCTGGTTCTTTGCTGATTCCTGGTTCTTTGCTGATTCCTGGTTCTTTGCTGATTCCTGGTTCTTTGCTGATTCCTGGTTCTTTGCTGATTCCTGGTTCTTTGCTGATTCCTGGTTCTTTGCTGATTCCTGGTTCTTTGCTGATTCCTGGTTCTTTGCTGATTCCTGGTTCTTTGCTGATTCCTGGTTCTTTGCTGATTCCTGGTTCTTTGCTGATTCCTGGTTCTTTGCTGATTCCTGGTTCTTTGCTGATTCCTGATTCTTTGCTGATTCCTGATTCTGATTCCTGGCTCTTTGCTGAGTCTGTCATTGAATGTGTCTGCTCATCACAGCCCTAGAGCCAAAAGCGCCTTCATTGGGCCCTCGATTCCAGAGATCCTCTCACTGTACTCCATACACCGGGACAAGAGCTGCATGATTCCCTTTAATTTGGTCTGCTCCATATCTTGGGCTATGTGCAAAAAGCCTCCAAGAATGGTTCTGAGCTCCTCTTCCTGCACCTGTGGCAACGGCTTACTTTCCACGAGTCGTTCATCAGCCACAAAGCGGCGGAGGGTAAAGGCCACGCGCGTCAACAACATTTCCTTGGTGATTTGGCTGCCGAACCCGCCCTCTTTGGGAAATTCGAGTAGCTGGGCCAAACATTTCAACCGCATCTCGCGGTTCTCCTTCACCTGGCACGCTTCTGTGCTCCCGAAACTTTCGTCGAATTTAAATTCGCTCAACCTATAGTATCCGCCGAGAGCTCCGCCGCTGCTCTCCATCAACTCCTTCTCCACTTGGTTGATCTCGTACACGTATGAATGGAGGTAAACCTGGGTGACGAAATCCTGAATCAAGTCATGGTGTCCACTGCGAAAGAACTGGGGGAGGATTCGCCTCGAGAGCCTCTCATACTGCCTCACGTCGTAATTGCCATTGTTCCCGCTGAAGTTCGCCACAAGGCACTCCATGAGCAACTGCCACACGTCGCGGTTCTCCTTGAGCCGCTCGGGGTTTAGATCCATTAGCCGGAGAATCAACTGCGCAATGATGTCGTTGCTCTTGACCCAGAGGGCTGCAGGATCGGGGTCGGCGTGGGGTTCTTGGTTGTATACCGACTGTAGCAAACTTCGGACAATCTGTCCAAGCTGGAACTCCTCGTCAATCAATGAGCTCATGTCTGGAAGCCTATGCAAGCTAACGGAAATGAGGTTGATAGAGAGCTGGCTAATGGCAATGAAGGATGGGATCTTCAATTTGCCCTCGAACTTGCTCTTCAACTTCTTCTCGATCCGGGATTTGATGCCGTATGGGAAAACGGAGATTTCTGCCAACTGTTGCACCACAAGCGCACAAATCTGCTCATCTTCGCTACTTTCAAGCACGCTTTGGAGGTTTTCAAACACCGCCCGCTGGAGGTTGCTAGGACGGGTCTCATCGCTCGTTGCTGGCTTCAACACTGGGTACTTCACACATTTGTTCATGATAAACATGGCCCGTGAGGCCTGTGGCATGGACAATTGACCCATCATCTTGTATAGGTACTGAAATGTTTGGATGTGGATGGCAAGCGTTTCTTGATATTCTGGCAGGACAAAATCGTACCGAACAGAAACACTGGACCAAAAGCCGTAAAGGACCTCAACAATAATGGCAGCAACATTTTCAACCTGGTTCAAACACATCGAGAGATCTCGCAACGATTGGAATACCGTCAAGTCCAATTCGTTCCAGTCAAGCAGAAGGATCTTAGAGAAGCAGGTGACGATTCTTCGCCAAACCTTCTCCACCATCAAATCGTCTTGGATGTTGATCATGTACTTGGAGTAAACGGAAACCAAGCCAGAAAGTTTGAGGTTATAGCTTTCAACGACACTCTTGCGCAGGATTCCCTCCTGGGGCACACGCACAAGGAACAACGGCGGCATCACAATGTCGTAAATGAGTCTCCAGGAATAGAGCTGTTTTCCGCGAACATCGAGGATCTGGAATAGGGTCTGGATGGCTCCTTCACGGACCTGGTCTCTGAAATCGGTAGCCAAGGTGGACAATTGCGCAAGGAGATAGACTGTGAGAGCCTGATACGAGACAGAATTGCCCGTGGACGCCTCCGAGAGGAAATGCTTGAGTTGCGCCATTTCAGCGATGTCCTCGAGTTCTGATGCGCCAGAGATTTCCATGGTTGTTCCCTCACTGAAGATACAGTCGCTGATCAACCAGAAGTAGCTCACGGCACTGAAGGATATGTTGAGGTCGTAGGTTTGCGAGCAAAAGTTCATGAGTGAGTCGATCAACGATTCAAGCTGGTTGAAGGGCAATGAGGTGGTGAACTCGTCGAGAATCAACTTCAAAGTGTCGAAAGACGTAGAAACCAATCGCTGGATCTTTTCCATCAAATTCTTATTTTGGTCACTGCTCTTGACGAACGCGGTGTTTAGGATCCTGAAAACCACGTCCCATGAGTTTTGGTAATACTTGTCGTACTCGTCAATGAGCCCATGGAGCGTGGAAAGAATAGCCAAATGCATCTCTGTTTCGCAGTTGAGCACCAAGTACTCCTTGGGTGTTCCAAGCGCAAGGAGTTTCTGTAGAAAATCGCTAAAAGAAGTGACTGACTTTTGCGCCAAAGCCTCTGCTGAGGCCTCCGACTTCTCCCTGAACCCTGTTTTCGTTACCTGAACGATAATCTCCGTGAAACAGTCCACAGCGTATGTCCTGCTTTCGTAGGCAGAGGCTCGGTCCATGCTGATCTTGCAGAAAAATTCAGAGAGGCTGTCTCTCACCTGGCTGTCGTACAACGGGATATTAGCGTAGTCAAGCTTGCCGAGGGTGGCAAGCATATTGAGGAAATAAGACTTGTTGTAAGGACACGCACCAGAGACTTCGTTTGACCCCGAGTCATGGATGCTAATTAGTGCCTGCACCAACTCGCCCAAAGAAGACTCCTGGTATTGGGCCACATTCTCGAAAAATCGGTGTTTCAGCTTTTCGAGGCCCTCCGCCTCGCTTGCTTGGAGAGCAGGGTCCGCTCCGTACTTCTGCGACTCTCTGCGCCCGGAAACACCAGAGTCGGGCCCATTGATGAAGTAATCTGCCCACAGGAACGCCACCAAAACAATGCTCCAAGAATGCTGCAAAGTGGATCCCAAAGAAGTGGCGAGGTTGATCAATGCACGCAAGCAAAGCACTTGCCTCGAATTGAAGGCCCGGGTCTTGGGCTCGGGCTCCGAAGTCCCCTTATTCTCTACCGGCGCCTTTTCAGGGTTGGCGCCTTGCATGGTGGAGCTGAGCGATTCCACGATTGAGCCACCCAAGGCCAACAAACTGGAGTTTCCTGCAGGGA
This sequence comes from Metschnikowia bowlesiae, assembly GCA_002370295.1. Taxonomy (NCBI): domain Eukaryota; kingdom Fungi; phylum Ascomycota; class Pichiomycetes; order Serinales; family Metschnikowiaceae; genus Metschnikowia; species Metschnikowia bowlesiae. Next base: position 56,980 of record NLAK01000030.1, on the reverse strand, counting down.
CAGGACTAGCTTCTTCGTGGGCAGACTTCATGATGCAAGCTGCTAAAAACAGCAAAGCCGCGTCCCTTTGCTTTGAGAGGCCTAGCAATCCAATCGCGTGGGTATAGCGTTGAAAACACCGGACGGTCATGTGGAAGTACTCTAGACTCATGCAGGAGTAGATAAATTTCTGGAAAAGGGCCATGACCCGCGGGAAAATCGACTCGTTGAGCGAAGTGATGAACTCGACATTGGCCTCCAACGTTTCTGGATTGAGCGAGTCGGTAGATAATGCGGTGACGAATTTGGACACGCCAGTGGCAAAGGCTAGCAAATCATTGAGCACCAGATGTGGAAGATACAAGTCAGGAAGAACAGCTGGAGGATCCGATTTTTCTAGATGGTCAATGACCGGCACCCTCAAGGCGCAGTCTTTGGCCAACACGGGCCTGTTTTCTAAGGGAATGCAAATTCTGTCCAGAAACAACGCGTATCCATTGAGCAGAAAGGACTCAGAAGGCACCATTTCGTGCAAGACAGCCACCATGTCACTCACTAGATCCGACGCTCTGCGTGGGTGGTAGAGAATCTTGACGCAGGAGAAATCCGCAAGAATCAAGCCGTAGAGCTCGGCCAAGGCCGCAAGTTGCCAGCGGGGTGTTGATTCAGACACGGCCAAGCGATTGGTGAATGATAGAATGGCACCAGTTTGGTCTCTTAGAGCGGAAAATCGAGTCAATGAGTAGAGGAGCTTCAAAGACCGCACGAATATGGGGAAATTATTCGTTTTCGTCTGCATTAGAGTCAGAAGAGAGGGGCAAAGCTTTTTTTGGAGCACTGACAATAACTCGGGCAGGGAAAAGTGGCGTCCGTTGCCATGGACAATGTTTTCCAAGACATCGAGGGAAAACTCGGTGGAGAAGCGCACCTCCTTTGGAAAGTAATCCAAGGGATCTGAGCAGAGAACCGAGCACAAGTCGGAGGTCACATGATAGCACATCCACAATTCCTCGGAGAGCAATTGAGGCTCGGCATCCATCAGAGCCACCAGAGCAGGTGCATCCGCCAGAGCAGGTGCATCCACCAGAGCATCTGCATCCGCCAGAGCATCTGCATCCGCCAGAGCATCTGCATCCGCCAGAGCATCCACAGTATGCGATCCAGATTTCACGCCATGAACCGTCTCCTCGGTATCTGGCTGCAACATTTCCTTGGCGACATCCCTGCGGGCGTCCAACTTTTCAAAGAGAGATGCAAAGATTTGGTGCAAGGCAGCGGCCGCAGTGTTGTGCACCACGGCATTGGACGAGTTGAGGAGATTGGCAGACACCAGCAACACTAGGGAAAAGTCCGAGCGGCGCAAAGAATGGTTCATCACTAGCATGGGAAGCAACTGGAGCGTCTTCAAGTGCATGTCCATGGCCAGACGTGGCACGAGGGTATGTAGAGCCTGCAACGCATCTTGGAGGCAGGGCTCAGGAAAGGAGGAGGAGGACGCTAGCATGAGCAAGGATTGCATAGAAGAGGCCAGCGTCTTGGGGTTTTTCGGGTCCAAGGCGAGAATGAAGGGAGCACAGAGGACGGACTGGGCCGAGGGCGGAAGGCTGGCGATTGGCGCCCCCGCCTGCATGCAAGCCGCCTCTCGCTGGGCCAGGTCTATAGCCAGGCGGAGGGTGGAGTTTCTGCGCTTGGACTCGGCATAGAGATTGGTGAGCCCGTTGAGGACTTGGGACACCAGCGTCATGGTGGAGGACGTGGTGGAGCTCGGTGGTTTAAGCGCGGGCCCCCGGTACACCAGTGCACCAATGCACCAGTGCACCAGTACAGCTACACCACTACACCACTACACCACTACACCACTACACCACTACACCACTACACCACTACACCACTACACCACTACACCACTACACTACACACTACACTACACACTACACTACACACTACACACTACACTGGTGCTCTTACTGCTGACCAGTATGCTACTACTATACAACTACCCCGCAATCACTGAATTACCTGAAACCTCGCCATGCCACCTATGAACGTATTCAATCAAACAGTACCTCTATACCAAAGTTTATACTTCCTGCACTTAGCTACTAGGATACTGGGGTAAGTCGATATTCCTCTTACCCTTTAATAATATTATGCTATTCTACTGAATACTTTACTTTTACGTGTTGAAGCGAGACAACCGTTTAGATGAGCGAGTGCCGATGCACCCGGGTGCAGGACAGCAGTGACGAAACACTTGCCGAGTCCACGCTTATCTGTCCATGTGTGTCCAGCTCTCTAGCGCAGATTTGTCCAGCTCTCTAGCGCAGATTTATCCAGACGGGTACAGATGTCAAGATCAAGCGTTGCATGGTATGAACGAGGCTGTTTTGATAGAGACTTGGCCTTGGTGAGTCCCCATATTGGACGCATTCCGCCCGGTTCGAATGATATCAATGAAAGGATCATTCAGCGAGATCACATTGTATCTAGATTTGGATAAAACGGACATGGACAAGTTCCGCTTACTTCCCTCGGGGATCATGGCAATGTTCCGGATCATGGGGTCAGCACCAAGCAGCCATCGTATGCAAAGATGGGCATATATGAATATTGGTAAACCGAGGATTCAATGGTGAGGAAGGGTGGGCTTATATATGCCACGGAGAACCTGCACACAGACCCCTCTGGCTTTGTGTTTGCCCACGCCCACGATTGGCGGCCTGCATTTCACCCGACATGGACTCTATACCAGCTGGGTCCTGCGGGGAAAAGGAGCCACATCAGGATACTGGGATGCAAAGTATCCCGGGCGGGCCACGCCTACACATGACGTGCATATGTTTCATGTTCATGCAGGATTGCATACCCCCAATGTATATAACAGCGAGGATTCCCCAGGACTTCGAGGTATTTTCAAGCGATTCCGTCTATTATAGTTTCAATGTGGACCATAATAATTTGAGGATACAAAAATACCCTCATCCAAGACCAAAAAGGGCGCCTCCTGCTGGTTGCCAACAAGTGCTCATTGACACGACCAGTTTCGTTATTACATGCAAGTCTTTAGAATTTTTGCATAAGAAAAGAGCCTAAATATTGAGCCCTTTCTTTTTCAAGTGATCCAGGTTGATTCAATGTTTCTATCATGATGATCCTGTACAATGGCCATCCAGCTGAAGAATCGAGGGCTTCAATCTTCTATTTGTTATGCCACAAGTTTTTCCGTCCATCTCTTTGGATGTATGAATCTGGATTCAGCCTTGTTATTCAAGGGGTGGACAAAACTTAATACGAAATATTGAAAAGAAGAATATTGAATCATCAAGGAATGGTCTGGTCACACACTCAACGGGTGAGCTCAGAGACGTACTGAGAATTGTGAGTCCTCATAGATGGTTTAGTCAACAGTGTGGCTGACACGGTCCCAGTATTTGCTGAGAAGATCGAGGCAGTTTGGGAGTCATTGAAAGGGACCTCGTCAATCTCTCTAAAATGGAATTAGGAGTTGAGCTTTTGCGCAAAGAACAAAGCCGATGGTGCAGCTTAAGGGGTTTCGGAGGCAGTATATTTCGCTGACTTGACTAGCAGTTTGCCCGCGATCTACAGGGCTGTTAGCGGGTGACTAATGCGGTGGCGCTTCTACTGTGCCACAGAAAAGTGAGTGCATGCATTGAATCCACTCGGATCAAGAAGCATGTTTCCGAAGCAATTTCCCCAATTTGTTTGGCATAATCCAAAAGCTTCTTTTTGCTTAAAGTGAATCACCAGTGGTGAACTCCTCAAAGTGGCTTTAAGTGATTGCAAGAGAAAAAAGAGAAGTATGGGTTGGGATCCAACCACTGGGCTTCACCAGAGAGGAGAATCTTCGATGCATTTATCGGGGTGAAAGCAATGCCGCGGGAAGAAAAAGCACGCTACTAACACGAGATTCTCCAAATTCATAGGCGAGAGATAAACAGGCACTTCTTTTTGTGTGAGAAGCTTGGCAAACAAAGAGGCGATTGGCAATTTCTCTTGATTCAGAAAGTTCATAGACAGATGCGACTCCTGACCCAATCTTGATTGTATTGTCAAGACAAGAGAAGTGATGAGATTGACGAGACATGACTAATGAAAGACCATGAAAAGACCACGAGATGACCACGAGATGACCACGAGATGACCATGGACAATATAATGATATGAACGTGGAAAAATTCAAAAGATGTTGGCAATCAATGATCAAGTATACTAATCATTGAGTAATGCGTCAAATCTATGACTGATTGAGTGAAGAAAAAGTGCGTCAGTGACCAGAATTTGAGCTTGCAATTTTGTCAACCCTATAGCTGACAGATTGGTTCCCCGTGGCGCCAAGTCTTGGCGTACTTCTTCCGCCACCACAATAACTCACATTTGTTGAAATTGGATATTGGTTGAGCACACGTTTTGAAAAGAGCCTTGAAAATTCAAGTCACATGTTCATATCCAGTCCATCTCGTGGATATGGTTTGGTACAGCAATTCTCCAACCGACTGCAATTCACTAGGCCAATTTGGTTGCCATTTTTCTTGCGATACCCAATCCAAAAACGAGCCTCTGAGTAATGTGCACGCAATAGTGAAGTGTGCAAAAATGTTCCAGATAATTTCCACATTTCCCCCGCGCCACTATAACGTGGGCATGCATACAACGCCACTCAGGCAGTTTGATGCTGCCACATAACTTCTTTTAGCCAACTCCGAAAAGGCTAGGCCCCAAAGCGGCCAATTTGGACAACACAAAAGTGCCGACTGAGCAAAAGCGAAGTGGTGCCTTGTGATTTTTGGATTTCGTTGGCTGGGTTTGGTTTTTTCAGTCTCGGTGTTTGTTGGTGTTTGAGACTCGGAAACCCTCAGTCGTCTTGTTCCGCAGTCGCACAGTGAGGCCTTTGTACTTGTGCATCTGCGAGTGTGCAAACGGGATAGCTGCAAATACAGAAACGCAACACAAAATGCCCGGGACAAACGCCTCTGTGAACGCTTTCTGGGTATAAAGAGTGCCCGATGCCCTCTGGTTTTGCTCGTCACTCATTTCTTTGCTATCTCTCCACCATGCCTTCTGGTCACGTTGCTACCTCTCAAAATCGCTTCCAGGTTACAGCCGACGCTGATGATACGCCTTCCGACCGGTTTTCCAAGGTACTTTTGGGTATGTATGCGGACTGAAGCCTTACATGGCCCTACTAACCTCAGCTTTGGTTCTTCCCTTTATGGCGGTGTATTATGCAACGTCTGGACAAATGAGGCTGGTGATTATCAATCTTGTATTGTGCCTTTTCCTTTACCTCCCAGGTATCTTGCATGCCTTGTATACTGTGTTGAAGACCCCTGAGGACCCCAACAACGGCAACGGCGACGAAGAGTAAGATGGCTGCCAAAACTGAGGCGACGCGCCACTCGAGGCGGTGGCGACGCCGAATTCCAAGACGGGGACGAAGGCGTCCTCCAAGACGGCCACGAAGGCGTCTTCCAGGGCGCAGACACTGGCCCATGAGATGGAGATGGAGATGGGTGTGTCCATTGGACTGGGTCAGGTGACTAGGCGCTCGACCCCAGGCCGCTCGGCTGGCGCTGACTGGCTGACTTTTGCATCCGAATGATGCTTGTGTTTATAGGTAATAAATAGGTAACTACCGCGTACCAGCATGGCGCCGCCTCCGCCCCGGTGATTCAGTTACACCCAGGAGCTTGGGGACCCCGGGCCTTTCCAACCAAGCATACCAATTCGGGGGTTTCAACCCGCCAATATCAGTGGTGGTAAATTCCAGTATCGTAGCGCGGTTCTTCTTCAGCCGCCTTCTTGCCAGTAACACCCTGCCACGGGGAACAGGGCGTGGGTCATCAAAAATGGAATAGATGCAAAAAGTGGAGCTTCAAGGAACACCCGAAATGGAGCCTCTCAGAATTAGCCGGCGGAGACAGGGGAAGAGAATTGGGCGCTTTGCTGGCGGCTGGGAAAAGAGGTGCTGGTGAAAAAAGGAGTGCTAGAAACGTGGGCATTTCGAACGATACTAGAAGGTCGTGCACTGCCCATTTCGGGAACGGCTAACCCTTCGGTCGATCTGGAGACCAAAACAAGGGTGAAACATTGGGGCCCTATTCTGGCCCCGCGTGAGGCTTGGCAGGCGAAACGTGCAGGAGTACGCAACACGCGACCTATGTTTGCAGCCCAACGGTCGCTTGTCCTGCACAATGTCCCGGCGCAAATATCACATGCGTTTTGGGCCTCCCCGTCACATATATAAGTACGCATGAAAAGCTGCATCGTTACGGCAGCACTCAATTTCATAATCCAACGATAACCAATTGAGCAGTCAAGCTGAGTCCTGGCCCTGTGATATCCCGCTCCCGAGACTCGTCCTTAAGCCCGCCACGCAGGAGAACGCCCCTTGCACGTGACCCCGCCTCGCCCCTGGCCCACACTCATTGCCGCGTGGCCAGAGAACCGCTTCCTTTTCGGGCACGTGATTTTCCAGCGCCTCATCCACGCGTGACTTGCAGCACGTGCACGTGGGTATACCGCCAGCCGTGCACTGCATCGAACCCACCACGCCACCCGAGCCATTGTCCACGGATTTGCCCCCCACAATATGCCTGAACGCAAGGGAATCACCTTCAAAGGAGAAATCTTCTCGGTCCCCGAGACCCACGACATGGTCAAAACGCTTTTCGATCCCACGGTGCGCAAGTCCATGTTTGAATTAGTAATCGTGGCGCTTTTGATCGCCAACTCCGCAGTGTTCTGGGCAGCAGGGCCCAAGACCCGCATCCAGATCTTCACGGGGCTCTATGTTTTCTGGCGGCTCTGCTATAACTTTGGAATTGGGTACTTGTTGAACCAGCAGAGCAACAAGTTCCGGCTCGTGCAGTGGGCCGAGGACTTGCAGGTATTCCAGGAGAAGAACCAGTCGCTAGTGCTGCGCATGATCAAGACCGAGGTGCAGACGCAGATGGGAAAAAAGTACCGCATTCAGCAGTACCCGGTGGACTTCAACACGTGGTTGATCTTTCGCAAGGTGGTGGACTTGATCTTGATGCAGGACTTCACCACCTTCGTGTGTCTCTTCATAGCTATCTGCGTCAATGACGACTACCAGTTCGTGAGGGGCGATGGTATGCTCCTGTGGGCGCGCTTGATGGCGGGGGTAGCCCTTATCTTGTTCAACTTGTGGGTGAAGATCAATGCCCACAACACCATCAAGGACTACGCGTGGTACTGGGGAGACTTCTTTTTCCGGCAGATCAACAATGAGGACTTGATCTTCGACGGGGTGTTTGAAATGTTTCCTCATCCCATGTACTCGATCGGGTACATTGGCTACTACGGTTTTGCGCTCATTGCCAAGTCGTACCTAGTCCTCATTGTGGCGCTTTTCGGGCACTTTCTCCAGATGGTCTTCTTGCACTACATCGAGAATCCGCACATCGATAAGATATATGGCCCCTCGCCCAATGAGTCGGGGCTCTTGAAGCTCATCCAAATCAAGGACTTGACCCACTTCCAGAACATGAAGCCGTTGGTGGGCTTGGCCAACTTCAACTTGTTGCGAGCCAGCGACTTCATCAACTTGATCAACGTGTTGACTTACTCGGTGCTCATCCCCATTCTTGCGTCCATGTCGAGCTCCAACGTCAAGATGGTGACGCGGTTGCTCTACTACTTGGCCATCTTGATCAAGTCGTTGGAGTGTGTGCTGATCAACTTGGTGTTGTTTGTGCAGTCGAAGTTCAAGGTGTTCTCCAAGTTCTACCTCTCCAACTCGATCCCCGTGGAGAACTCGTTGAACAACTTTGCCATTCTCTACAACTCGTTGATCAACTTGACGTACTCGAGTTTTTTCGGCTTGAACTTGTACAAGCTCATCAACACCGCGCTGTTCTCTGGCCACTTGTTGGCCACGCAGCACTTATACTTGCGGGTGTTTCTCGGGGTGATTCTCGTGGTTACGCAGATCTGGATCAACTGCAACATCATCGACTCCATCGGCTACTTTGGCTGGTTCTATGGTGACTTCTTCATCCCCAAGTCATCGTTGATGCCCCAGCGCTCGCAGTTGACCAAGGCGGGAATCTACCGTTACTTGAACAATCCAGAGCAGGTGTTTGGGGTGTGCGGAGTCATGGGCATCACGCTCATCATCCCTACCTTCGATAACATGGTGCTATGCATTTTATGGACCGTCAACAATTTCTTCCGCATCAACTTCATCGAGAAATTGCATATGATAAACGTTTATGGCGAGACCGAGGTGTTGAAGGACTCGGGCGTCACCAAGACAATCAAGAAGCACTTTATTCCCGAGAGTTTGGCCAAAAAGCAGACGGTTGAGCTTGGCAAGAAGACGAAGAGATCCAACTCCTTTTTTGTGGAATCCTTTGATAAGTTTCTCGACGCGGGCCGCAAGGACCACGCATTGAAGCAGTCCATCTCTGAGTTGTCCCAGAGCAGTTACTTTCTGAACAGCGAGTACAGTTTGAGGGTTGCACTGCAGGGCACCTCGAGCGCCATCACATCAGACACAGACCCATGCGCTGAAGGGTCAGACACAGAGACATGTTCCGCTGGATCAGACACAGGCGCTGGGCACGTGTTCGCGTCGTTTTACGTTGGGCAGCCCATTTCAGTCGAGTTCAAAGCGCCAGCTGGTCACTCCCCTCTCGACTGGGTGGGTCTATACAGAATAACGCAGTCGTCCTACTCCCGGTACAAGACGTTGATCTCGTCCAACAACCGGTGGATGTATACCGGGGCCGAAGCCAGTGGCCAGCTCGAGTTTAGCGGCGAAAAGCTCTTCTGGGATAGCGGGTTCTACGAATTCCGGTACCACATCGATGGAAAGCACGACGTGGCAAACATTTCGCAGCCGTTCGAGATCAAGCATCATCACATCGAGATCCCAGCCGAGGCCAGCTACGCCACGGTGGCGGCATTGGCCGCGGACTTGCGGCACTCCATATTCAGCCAGTTCGGGCCCGCGTTGAGCGACGACTCCACGCCCATCTTCTCGTTGGTGTCGCAGACGCCCAATGTGTTGGACACCTACATGAGGCTTTCGGAGATGATCTCCAAGGCCACGGGCATTGGCATCACCAAGCGATTCTTGATTTACAACGATAACGAGTCGGCCAATACGTTTTCCGTGGCGGCGTTGGCGCGGAAGTTGATCCACATCAAGAGTGCGCTTCGGGAATTGAGTCCTGGCGATCCGTACGATTCCGACAAGAAGGAGCAGTAGAGTGAGGCGGCTGCACCAGAGCATCATCCAGGGGCATCCAAAGAAGTAGCTCAGGCAAGCAAGGATGCGATGGAGGGACTTTCCACCGAGCATGAGAAGCTTGGAATTAGCAAGGGGGTTGGACGGCCACGTTGGTCAGGAATTCCATAACCAGAGCTTGCTGAAGTCAGGTTTCAAAATAATGGTCTCGTGGAAAGCGGTTCGGGCTCGAGCCGAAAACCAAAGCAAACTAAAACCAAAACCCTGGAGTGACATTCCCGTTGGACCTGCACGAGCCAGCACCCATTGCAAAGAGAATCCATGAACAGGACAACAAGGTCAAGAAACTGGACAACAAGGTCAAGAAACTGGACGGTGTGAAGCGCGGTTCTGAAGCCCTAATGTGGTGTCTATGGTATAATATAGAGGGCCGCGGCACAGTCTGCAATGGTCCTACTTGACCAGTCATGACGACGCTATTTGAACAAGGCAAAAGCAGAGGTGATGCGATGAGACGATGTCATGAGATGATGAGATGATGAGATGAGATGATGAGATGATGAGATGAGATGATGAGATGATGAGATGAGATGATGAGATGAGATGATGAGATGATGAGATGATGAGATGATGAGATGAGATGATGAGATGATGAGATGAGATGATGAGATGATGAGATAAGACGATGAGACGAGATGATGAGACGATGATAACATGGGTCATATTCTGGATTATGCAGTATTTATTCGTAAAATTATTCATCAACTCAAGCATGGACATGGCTGAGCCAGCACCAGCCCACCCGTTTAGCATCCTCTATACAATAACAAGTAGCCATCCGTCGCTGGAGTGTATACAGTGAAGGACTGCATTGAAAGGGCCGTGGACTTCTCGACCGTATCAATCGAGGCCAGCTAGAATGTGGAATCACTCTTTTGTCTGGACATCTGCTCCTGCATATAGCCGCGACTAATTGGCGGAGAAAGGGTGTTTTTGAAGTGGCTACACCTGTACGTCTCGTGGTGAAGCCACAGCTAAACCTGGAGCTTTAGGGCTCGCTTTTAGCGCTCTACAATGGAAGGCTGTTGAGCACTCTTGGTCAGACGCTGCCAAGAAACTACCTGGCATTCCTAGACCCACTGCTCGGCGTATACAGCCATTCCATGGTATCAATGTAGCTACAGTCAAGTTCAAGTTCAAGTCCAAGTCCAAGTCCAAGTTCAAGTCCAAGTTCAATCCATCGAAAGAGGCCAGGCTCTGAAGTGCCAGGCAAACATCCTGTATACAAGGCGACCCATTGGTTTAGCCCAGAAACCAAGAAAATGAAGGCGGAATTTTGCCAGAGTGTGTGCCTATAAGGCTGGAGCTAAAGGGAGCTAAAGGCTGGAGCTAAAGGCTGGAGCTGGAAAAGGTGCGCCACTCATCACATGACCTGAGCTCCTAGCCCCTGGAGAGTTGGGGCCTTTATCAATTTCAGTCATGGCTTTTTATGACATAATATGGTGCATTGAATTTAGGAGCACGTTATGTGAAAGTTCAGAGTTAACCAATCAATCAATGCTTCAGCCGGTATTGAAATTATTCGTACATCACCATTTTCCACCGCGGCATTTCCATATTTCATGTATTTTCCGCTTTGCTGACTAAACACCTTCCTTTTTTGAAGCCAAATAAATCAGGGCTTTACCTACACACGTCGTCAAAAGAATATGACACTTCGATTTTAAAGATGTTTCTACCATTTATTCAAGTACCTATTCAAGTACCTATTCAAGTACCTATTCAAGTACCTATTCATGGACTGGGGTAGGCTCGAGTAGAAGTTGCCGCACGTGCTGGGGAAGGAAACCAGACTCGACTGCACTGGATAACCCAGGTCTGCTCCAGAAAGAGCCTCGGCTGTACGGCCCTTGTCTTGGCCCAGAACACTAAGCTTGACCCGGAAAATCCATATTATGCCACAAGCGGGAATATGGCGCAGGTACTGGGCCTCATGCGGGTATGCAGGGCAGTATCAGTTATTACAAGTATCGTTATTGACTCATTTTAGATTCACTAGATTATACTTAATTATCAATATTAGTTTACTTACCCTGGTTTCCCCGTTGATCTGGACAAGGTGTGCAGCCATCACAATGGATTTTCTCGCTGCAGTCTGCGGCATGAAGCAGGTTACCCCCATGTGCTCCATAATGGCGCCTTGACTTCTCTGAAACGGCTCTCAATTTCGCTGACGGACAAAATCTCTGGTTTTTCGTTCATTCCAAATGTCACTTCATCCTCGAATCGGAGCAATACCAGATCCGGGGGATAGCTTCACGAGCTGTTCGACATTCGGAATAGCATTCTGGCCCTCTCCACTTTGCCTCGGGGCTCTTCGTCGTCCAAACTCTCGACAATCAATTCCGCGGTTTAGTTTGATGGCCCGAGACGGTGGGTTTTCAGCATCAGGATCTGAGGGAGACGTTATGAATGGCGAAAGTTGGTGAAAAATGGTCCTAAGGGAAATTATGTCTTGAAACTCAACAAGTCACTATACGGTGTGAAGCGAGCTCCATTCGTGTGGAACAAAGTGATAAATGAAACCATTGGAGAATTAGGTTTCAATCGAGCAAAAAAGGAAACATGAATCTACTGCAAAAGGAATGAATCCTCAATTGTCTTCATAGCACTCTATGTTGACGATTTATTAGTGCTTGGGAAAATTGGTAATCTCTCGAACCAAGTGAATTTGAGCAGACCTTACATGCCAAGAAGTTTCTGGACATTCCCATCGAAGTGGTACGGCTACACCAAAGTACATCTTACAGATTCCATCGAAAAACTCTTATTGAATTACTCAATGTTTTCAGATCGAGGAAACGGCCTACCTGCTGTTTCAAAAGGATATGAGAACAGCACCAATGATGAAGATGAAGACCCTTGTGATAATCACGAATACAGGTCTGTCATTGGAAAATTGCTCTTTGCAGCAAATGCTGTCTGCCTTGATATAAGTTGTATTGTTCTGAGCCTATCAAGACATGTCAATGACTCAAGGATCAAACACTTAAAAGCAGCAAGGAAGGTCCTTCGTTGTCTAAAATCAACTCCATCTTTGGGACTCATTTATGAGTCACAGTCAAATTGTCAAATTGATGCCTATTCAGATGCCAGCTATGCATCCAGTCTTGAAAAGAATAGTGTTTCTGTCACAGGATACCTAATACTCGTAGGAATTCGCCAGTGCTGTGGAAATCCAATCTACAGGTTACGAGCCCTCTTTTCCCTTTTTGCTCCTTCCGCTCGTCTTCTTCTTCTTCCTTCTGTTAGGCCCGAATGCGAGCCGACCACTCTGGGAGCGGTGTACCACCTGTTTTCGAGCTTCATGTCTCTACCAATATCGAATGAGAAGTTACTCCTGACATCATGTCGCAGCTTTGAGGAGTATGTCAAAAAAGCTTTACTTGAGAAGCGAGATCAAAGGTGTAAGAGGACCGATGTTAGTAACATTCTGTTCTTATCGCATCGTAACTTCATGTGTCTTTGAGCATGATTAAACATAACCCCAAACTCCCATCATGGCTTTCAAACCCTCGGAGACGGAAGTAGAGCACCAGCGCTAGCCTCATCACATGAAAAATTTGAATAAACCATCGCCAACTTGAAGTCATGCGATTCGTTAAGTTCTTATGAACCATCGAAAGTGTATTCATATCTAATAAATCGATCCTTCGTATTAAGCATGTATTAGCTCTGGCATTGCCAGGCGTATGCCAATTAGCAAGGTACTATCAAATAAACGATACCTGATTCAATCTTTTGAAGTTTCACTGTATAATGCTATACTTAGACCTTCATGGCTTAATCTTTGAGACAAGCATATGACTACTGGCAGGATCACCCAGATAAGTATGAAGAGTCATCAAGCACCCAGATAACTTGAAGAGTCATCAAGACTGGACGGTCCACTCCTAGCAAAAAGATCTTTAGATCTGGGATGACTCGTAGCAAAGATCTTTAGATCTGGGATGACTCGTAGCAAAGATCTTTAGATCTGGGATGACTCGTAGCAAAAATATCTAATGATCTGGGAATTGATGGATTTGGAATTGCCTAGTAATCCTCGGTTTCACCTTGCGCGGGGAGACGTTGTCAGCCCGAGACTTGAGCGATAAATCGCGGGGCCAAGGAAGTAGAAAGTTTTTATAGGAACCTTCAGTTCATAGAAATCTTCTTATTCCATCGTAATTCGGAGGTATATTGTGTGAAGTTGTGAAAAGCTCATACAAATGCGCTCACTATTCCTAAGGGATTTCTCTCATATAGTACCTCCGGGCGCAAAATGCTGCAACCGCGCAGTTAGCTGCAAAATATATTAAATAGACGGCGAATAGCGCAGCAAATAAAGGATCATAAGTTATCCGTAGCACGCATAATGAAAGTAACAATCAATTTGCCTAATTACTAGAGAACCAGCTGAATGCAAAGCGAAAGGCAACGCCTCGCAAAGATGACCGCCCAAGGTGAAATCCTTCTGAAAATGGATGGTTTCATTATACTTTAACTTGTATAGGATTTTACCCAACCTAGGGTATTAGAATCCCTGTCACATCTTCTTTAAACAGCGTCAGTATTCAAGAGCATGTATTTGTTGATGATCCCTGACAGGGGGAATCGTCCAACTTATAGATGAAAACTGGTCTGGGCCACATGCGCCTTATACCGGGTGACGGGCCATATACCGGGTGACGGGCCATATACCGGGTGACGGGCCTTATACCGGGTGACGGGCCATATACCGGGTGACGGGCCATATACCGGGTGACGGGCCATATACCGGGTGACGGGCCTTATACCGGGTGACGGGCCTTATCGGCGTTGGTTCGAAAGAGAGTGTTGGGACCCGGCCGCCTTGATCGTCCATACAGGCTTCCTTTGCGCCGAAGTGGTGTCAGGCGGGATTGTTCCTGTATCTCAGACCACCACGACATTGCATGGAAACCACCTGCACCTGACAGGTGCCCGCCGCCTCGGTTCAACCTCGGAGTAGGTGGTCAGGATCGGGCACGCCTATCTCCAGGTGGTTCAGGGCGGTTTCCTTGTATCCGCAAGCTCTAGATTAATTGTGTATCCATGGGTGGCACGCTACCATGGTGGATCTAACAACGATCGTTTGGTCCGGCAATTGCCAATTCAGGGCCCTAACTTAATGAATGACGTCTTGGGCCATCACAGGTCATTCCACAATGGGTGATTATGGAGTATACCACAAGGCTTCGTTTGAGTTACTTGAATCTCACTACTGCTTTTTGATAAAGCTGGGAGTATGAGGTACAGTTGTGAAACTATTGGTGTCAAAGTACCTCAATTTGAATTAGATTGGGGTAGAGACTATGGAAGATGCGTGAAAGGGCTGATACCCGTAACTCGCCTCAAACTCCTCCATCTTTCAAAATCTCCTTGCAACGCCCGCGTGCGTGACGCTACACACATCTAGCGTTGGGAAGGCAGGCAGAAACGGCAATCTGGTTAGCCTGGGTAGTCGGCTCCACGGTGAATACTAGGTAGTCCCGCCACGGTGAATACTAGGTAGTCCCGCCACGGTGAATACTTGGTAGTCCCGCCGTGGGCGCCGTTGTCGCGACAACCCAATCAAAGGTAATCATATGGGTCTGGTTCAAGCATTCTCCCTTTGTTCTGTGCGTGCATCACACCCACAGGTCCTGACCTCCAAGAAAGGCTGTTTCCGCATGATGATCCAGCCACCCGAGTTGTTTTTGATCAGTCACATCTCATTGGCTGTAAGGTCAACGATTTTCAGAGGTTCTGCCCAGAAGACCCGGAAACCATGGGCGAGCCCATTAACACTTCCTCCAGTACGCCCCAAAGACCACAGGCTGATGGCGAGCAAGGCTCAAAATCACAAGAGAATCGGTCAAGCGAGGCTGAGTATGCGAGTGTATTTGCTTCTTGCTGGAGCACGCGCCTCCGAAATCAGTCACCTTGACGTCTGGTTCATCAGACAGACATTGCAGCGACCAGTCAAATGTGCCAGTTTAGGCCAGGCCCCACGATAACTTTTCATGGGAGTATGGGAAGGACCATAGGTGTTAAGGTGCGCTTTCCAGTCAAGGCACTCCGAGATGTTTTTACCAATGGAAACTCCAGGGTCTCAAGAGTCCGGAATCCAGCATTGTGTAGAATGAGACAGCAGACACAAGACAGGTAGCAAGAACGCATTGTGCCCAATTAGCAAGCACTGTCGACAATTAGCAAGCACTGTCGACAATTAGCAAGCACTGTCGACAATTAGCAAGCACTGTCGACAATTAGCAAGCACTGTCGACAATTAGCAAGCACTGTCGACAATTAGCAAGCACTGTCGACAATTAGCAAGCACTGTCGACAATTAGCAAGCACTGTCGACAATTAGCAAGCACTGTCGACAATTAGCAAGCACTGTCGACAATTAGCAAGCACTGTCGACAATTAGCAAGCACTGTCGACAATTAGCAAGCACTGTCGACAATTAGCAAGCACTGTCGACAATTAGCAAGCACTGTCGACAATTAGCAAGCACTGTCGACAATTAGCAAGCACTGTCGACAATTAGCAAGCACTGTCGACAATTAGCAAGCACTGTCGACAATTAGCAAGCACTGTCGACAATTAGCAAGCACTGTCGACAATTAGCAAGCACTGTCGACAATTAGCAAGCACTGTCGACAATTAGCAAGCACTGTCGACAATTAGCAAGCACTGTCGACAATTAGCAAGCACTGTCGACAATTAGCAAGCACTGTCGACAATTAGCAAGCACTGTCGACAATTAGCAAGCACTGTCGACAATTAGCAAGCACTGTCGACAATTAGCAAGCACTGTCGACAATTAGCAAGCACTGTCGACAATTAGCAAGCACTGTCGACAATTAGCAAGCACTGTCGACAATTAGACAACGCCTGGGGCAACAATTAGACAACGCCCTGCAGGGAACCAGCAAGCAAGTGGGCCAGGGATACCTCGGGCCGAAGCCCCAGATCCCCCTGAGTCCATAACAAAAACCCAGCGTCTTGAGCCCAGGTCTTCAACCACCAGGACAGGTCAATCAAAACGAGTTAGGCAATGAACAAAACCATGACGATGTACAGCCAGAGCAACCTCCCTCCAAGCTCCTTGGTATACCCGGCGTAACCTTTGAGATCAGCAGCGCCGGCCGATTTGTTTTGATCATCCGCATGCTTACCCAAAGAGAATCTCCCAGGGTCACCAGCTGCCAACTTCTTATTTCGACCACGGCGGCCTTGGTTTCGCTTCGGGATTCTTGGCGGCCCAGCTTTCGGTGCTTGAAGAAGACTGGGTACTCGAGTCCATGAAGACGACTTGACAAACTCGCCATCTCCCAGAGAACCACTGGAGGTCAATTTGGTTGCTTGAAAAGCCACTTTCCGTTCTCAATGGTAATTTAGTCTGCGTTCTGCATCGTCAATGCCACGTTGTGCGCAACTAGTTGAGCTGACTCTCGTTCTGAATTGTTCTAGAACAGCCCGCCTCGCTGAAGCGGTCATTTCCCGGTTCAAACTGCCATCGGGGTGTCCGTTGTCCGAATGCAGCGGGACCTCCTCCGGCCCTGGAGAATCGCTCTCGCTGAAGCGCGGTGTCTCTGAGCAAGCTGGCCCACTGCTTTGAAAGTCCACAAGTGGCCTCCTTTTTGACCCTCGAGTGATGCGTGCAGAGTGCTGAAGCTGCGTGAATGCTAAAAGCCGACTTCGGTATGGTGTTGGTGGTATGGTGTTGGTGGTATGGTGTTGGTGGTATGGTGTTGGTGGTATGGTGTTGGTGGTATGGTGTTGGTGGTATGGTGTATTGGTGGTGTATTGGTGGTGTATGGCCATACTCAAGCCTATTTCAGTGCGAGTTGACTGCGCCGGACTTGAAACCTAGGAGCCGTAGACCCACGAATGCTGCATGCGTAATACCCCTCAATAAAGGAGACGCTGCCGTTCCGGTTAACCAAAGCAATGAGCTTGGTACTCCAAGCAGAGTGCTCGGAGAATGTGCTGGAGTGGGTTGGCAATGCTATTAACATCTGCCCGTCTGCTCTTCCGGGCCTCTGGCAAATTCCCTGTAGCACGTCCTTGTTTGGATTCATGGCGCGGCCCATACTTGGGGTCTCCACTGTAGTGGTATGGGCTTCACCACTTCCAGCCAGCTCCAGCCGCCTATGAGTGCGCCATCTGGCCCGAGGCGCACGGTGCTTCCGAATAACCAAGGACCTGAAGAAACCACCACGCAGTATACCTCGGTCCCAAAAGTAGACAGGATGGGGTCAGTCCAGCGAACCTTTGACCGGTTATGAGCCCCAACGTGGACGGACATCACATCTTGACTAATGGTTCAGCGCTGGGCGCCTGCTCCAGGAATGGACCGGGTTCAAGCATGAACAGGCCAAATCGTCTTCAGTGATCGTAGGTGCCCTGGGCCTCTGCGGGCAAGCTCACCAATTCGGAAACTGCAAGCAGCCGAGAAAGACCGCAATGCGGACACATGTTTAGTTTAACAGGAGCATTCGCGAGGACGCCGGCTTGGGGAAATTCAGAAGCCAGTTTGGGAAGTTCAGAAGCCAGTTTGGGAAGTTCAGAAGCCAGTTTGGGAAGTTCAGAAGCCAGTTTGGGAAAGCCGTTTTGAAAATGTTTGAAGAGCCGCTTTGAGAACGCCGAAGGCCATCAGGACGCGGCCGAGGTCTGCTCGAGCAAAAACCCGTTGAGATTGCTCCGAACAACGCCGGCCATGTCGCGGCACCCCTCAACCAGCGACAACAACACGTCCTCCTGCGCACCGTCGCCCTGGACCCAGAAGGCCAGCATCTCCGCGTTTTTCATGGTCATGAAGGCGGCCACGCACTCACTGGAGCGGGCCCCGAGGTCGGCCGCGTGCGCGTCCATGTGCACGGACCCAGGCTCCTGCCTCACATGGCCACATGTGACCATGTCCCTAATCTCCACGCCGGAGTCCACCAACGCCAAAGAAGTGCAGTTGGTCACCCAGGCGATCAAGTTCAACATGGAGCACGTGCTGGCGTTGAACGAGAGCACATTGACAAACACGTCGATGGTGGACTTCGGGTACTTTTCCAAAAGAAGCGCAGGAAGAAACGCCGACTCCACAAACGTACTGATTTTTTGCTCGATGTTGGTCAAGCCCGTGCGCACGGTGTTGGCGCCGCCGCTCCCGCCGCCGTTCCCGCCGCCGCCTGCGCCATTGTACAACACCTCGTTGGGCTGTGTGATGTAAGGAAGGAACTTTGCCTCCACGGAGAACGAGGCCCGGTCCACAAACAGGCCCTTGATGGGCCGTGGGCCAAACACGCCCACCTCGATGATGGTGTCAGCCACCTCTAGGTACGCCAGGCCGTTTGCGTTTTTGCTGAGGCCGGACTTGACGAAAAAGGGCCTGATTTGGCTGGTGCGTAGCTCTGAAACATGCGCTGGGGTGCTGGGCGGGACGGGCCGCACAGCGTCTTGGGGACCAGTGATTCGTCTTCTGTCGCTCATTGGGGGTGGGGAATTGCAATGGCAGGCGCCGAGTGATGGCGTGGGCCCGTCTCATCTCGCACCGCAGGCACGTGATCCAGGGCACGTGATACCACACTGCACGTGACCGCGCGCTCACCGCCTCCTCCACTGACTCCTTGTCACTTGGCTCATTACCTTCTACTCATTACCTCCTACTCATTACCCCTCACTTGACTCATTACCCCTCACTTGACTCATTACCTCCTCACTTGACTCATTACCTCCTCGCTTGACTCATCGCTTAATTGCTGCCACTGCTTCACTTTCGCATGTTCTGGAAAATATCCACCAAGGACGGGGTCGCCGCCGCTCTCAAACAACTCTTTGCCTTTCTCCAGCGCCAGCCGAGGCTGCACGTTGTGTACATCAACTGCTCATCGTCGTCAGCGCTCCAGGTCGTGGCCCGGCTGCTACCCAATCCGGAAATGTTCCGGCACTTTGACTACCAGAGGGTGTCGAGCGTGGGCGAAATGGTGGAGCATTCGCGCCAGGGCCACCCCTGGCTAGTGATTGAACACATGGACGCCATTGCACAGGAGCCGAGTGGTGCGAGCTATGCAGAGTTGAACCGAGACATCTGTGCACTCATGAATAGCAGCTGCAACGTGGTATTCTTGGATGACTGGCTGTATTTGGACCAGTACTGGCACCGGCAGCCCGTGGATGCACGGGTGTGAGTGGTGGAGAAGCGGCAAGAAGCGGTAAGAAGCGGCAAGAAGCGGCAAAGAGAAGCGGCAAAAAGAAGCTGCACCTCTATCTGTAGGTGGGGCGGACGGACAAGGTAGGTAACGAAAGTGTAGTAGGCAGGAAGGAGTGCAGGGTGGAGTGGACAAGAGGAGTGCAGAGTAGTGGATAGGAGCGGCTAGAGCGGATATATAAGGATTGGCATTGGTCTATATCCACGCCGCGCGACTATGTACAGTACGACCACGATAAGTATTTCTCGAACAGGAAGTGGACCCGCT
The DNA here is from genome assembly GCA_002370295.1 of Metschnikowia bowlesiae. Classification (NCBI taxonomy): domain Eukaryota; kingdom Fungi; phylum Ascomycota; class Pichiomycetes; order Serinales; family Metschnikowiaceae; genus Metschnikowia; species Metschnikowia bowlesiae. The sequence continues at coordinate 37,246 of NLAK01000030.1, read as the reverse complement.
CCGCCCCATCGGGGGCTTTTCCATCCCCTGAGTTTCGGCCCTATTGGAGCACTCTATCGGGTTATTGGCCATCGCTGGACTGCACGTGAACGTCCTGAGGTGCGCACGCCTCTTGCCGGGATTCGCGCCAAGGCTGGAACTTTCCGCCACGCTGTGCCGGATCTGCGATCCGCTCATTGTCAAAGACCCTGTCCTCTGATGTGTCCACGAGACACCTGTCCCCAAAGACACTCTGTCCCCAGAGGCCCCTGCGGATGGACCCGTACACCTGTAGTACCAGCACTGGAACAGTCCTGGCACGCCTGGACGGCGGTGAAGATCTTCCGCTGGGATTGTCCCCGTCATGCATACAGGCCGCCGCAAAGTCTCGCTGGCACTGCACACACTGGGACTCGGGCGCTTGCCCCACACTGACCTGCACATGCGGTGAGTGGGGGGAGAGGACTAGAGATACGGCTTTTTTCTCCCCAGCCTTCCTCCACAATCTCGCCCGCCAAGCAACAACGCTGACCCATTTTCCTTAAACACGAGCCTTGTGATGGACGAAACCCTTGCGCCCCAGGAGTCAGAATTTCTTGAGCCCCAGGAGTCAGAAGTCCAGGAGTCAGAAGTCCAGGAGTCAGAAGTCCAGGAGTCAGAAGTCCAGGAGTCAGAATTCCTTGATCCGCCCCAAGAGTCGATTTTGTCCCTCTCGCCCTGCACGTCATGTGAGACCATGGTGGATGATTCAAACGAGTCCGCCAGTAGTGGGCTGGCCAGCACCGCTCCACCTCATCTCAAGATTCTTCTTCCGAACTTGACGGACCATATCTTGATCCTGGTGTCGGAGCTCCAGACCTTTGTGTACGAGAATGGGAGTCCGGCGGCCAGCGCCACAATCATCCATCTCTTGATATATTTGTTTGCAAAAAAGGTCCACCCTGACATAGGCTCCATAAGCAACCTCAAGCTTCTCCACATCGGAAGGCTGTACTGGGTGGGCCAGCTGCTGCACTTGTATGCACAGACGCCTTTGATTCAGGATATTGTGGAGACTTACCCGACGTTCCAGCTCCTCATCTGCCAAGAAACGACGGGCTTTCCGGTGCAGATGTCCATTCATGCCATGATGTCACAGTGCGGCCCCTCTGGAAGGGGCACTCGTGGCGAGCTTCCGCCGGCCACCTATGCCGAGGCCATCGCAAGGAAGTTCCGGGCCACCAGAAGGTCGTTGAGGAAGTCCTCAGTCAGCTCCGTCGAGCTGCCGCTGCCCCGGGCCACTCGCTTTCTTCTGCGAGGCTCGGCCACCGATACAGAGGAGGGCTCTGCTTCTGTCACCACTCTAGGCCTCAAGAGGTCGTTGCGGAAAATCATGCGTCGGACAAGGGACCCGGTCAATGGTCCCCTGGATTGCAACATATGTGTTTAGGCAGGTAATGCCATATTTATCGATCCGATTGGTTAATCGATCAACTGATCACCAACGGATCATCAATGGATCATGGATCATCAATGGATCATGGATCATCAATGGATCATGGATCATCAATGGATCATGGATCATCAATGGATCATGGATCATCAATGGATTATGGATCATCAATGGATCATGGATCATCAATGGATCAACTGATCAGGCCATTGAAGGCCGGTCCATCCGTTCATTCATCCCAAATGACAGCAAGAAGTCACACGTGGTCGATTCGCTGGGTCTGGTCGTCTCACTTCACAATGTCACTTCACTTCCAACCCTGTGCAATGATTGGCTTGGTTCATGGCTTAGGGGCTTAGCCTTCTTGGTCCCCCGTGCCCCTGCACATGCTCGCTGGCTCCGTACTCCTATGACCCATCCATATAATCGAAATACTCATCGAAATCACTTCGTCTGTTTCCTATCTCGATGTTCATGTAACAAGGTGATCTTCTCCGTCCACGGGCCACCAATAGATCTGAATCAACAACTCATCTTTTGTAAGTCTCTCTGCCAAGAATCGATTCGACCGGCTGATTTGGCCGTTTCGACACTCGTTCTGAGAAATCAAATGTCCTTCATTGGACAGTCACCACTGGACAGTCACCACTGGACAGACCACTGGACAATCATCATTGGGAATCGGCCTGGAATTGGCCGATTCCATAAAGATGATCTAAGCTCATTTGATCCGTCAATGCTGCCGAGCCCTGGCAAAGCCTAGGCCTGCATACTCCGCAACACAGCTGTCACAGTAAGCTCGGATGGAGTCCAAGGACGAGAGGTCCGCGCCGTCCAAAAAACCCCTGGCCTTGATGCGGTCACACGTGGCCTTCTCGCTAACCACCCAATTGGCCCACTCGGTACGGGCCAAGTCCTCCTCAAAGCGGTTGAGCATGTTCAAGGCGAGGAGAAGCTCGTGGCGCTGCAAGGAAATGTCCACCAAGGTCTGGCGCATCCTCTCGTCCATGGCACGGGCCAGGGCCGGCTGGAGCGGGCAACCCGAACCGCCAGCATTTAAGATGAACGACTTCTTTTCGAACACGGCGAAGCATGCGGAGTCGCTGGAGTTGGGCGCCACCGAGAGCTCCCGGTGCACCAAGTCCTGCACGTCCTTGAGGTAGACTGCCCGCTGGAGCTTGGAAAGATCCACCGAGACCAACTTCTCTGCCAATTGCTGGGAATGACGCAGCTCCCAGTAGCGAATGAGGGTGGAGCCCCCAAGAAACACGTTTGAGAGTGAGAGAAACACAATCACCACCACGAGCACGCTGTGCATGGAGAAGTTGCGCAAGAGCAAGGAGAAGTTGCGCCAGGCCGAGCGGCACGCGCCCGAAAGAGCCGCTGCCACTAAGAACACGGAACCGGAGACCTGCGCGGCAACGAAGGCGACGCAGAACTTGAAAAAGACCCACCGGCTGATGGTGGGGCCCACAAGCGGGTCGTGGGCGGCCGCCGGCGTGTCTGCGGGTTCCACGGCGATTTTGCCGTAGTAGTAGGCGGCACGAGGCGCCTCGCCCCTGGCACCAATCACCTTCAGCGCCTTGGCCACCTCTGCCTTGAAGCGAGACATGAACGAGTGGTTGCTCGAGCACAGCAAGTAGTACACGAGCACGTTCCATACCAGGTACTTGGAGGTCAGCACGTCGCTCACGAACTTGATGATGGACTTGTTCCCCATTGTTTTCCGCACCACGATGCGGTGAGTGAAGCGGAAGCTGGGCCCGCATTGGATGGTGAAGGGCGCCCCGGTGATACGGAGACTGAACAACTCGCCTTCGATGTACTTTTCCACCTCCTGCTTCACGGAGAACTTGCCTGTTGTGCTGGAACTGGGCGAGTACTCCAACACGTTCTCCTTGACCAAGAACCCGCCGCCCGGAGCGGGCTTGCGCCAGAGGTTGATTTCATCGTACTCCAAGTGCGCGAGGAGAAACACTTCGTTCAACAACGTTGACTCCGAGCCACAAAACACGTGGAAAAGCGCCTTGGGCGGGAGGCTGGCCGTAAACTCCGAGCTCATGGCACGCGCCTCGCTGGCACGCTGGCGGGCATGCACCGGCGGACTCGCCACCGGGTTTTGGATCACGTAGCTCTTGTCCAAAGGGATGCCGTTTTCATGTATAATGGGCGGTGCGCTGACACTGAGCGCAAGGCCAGACTCCGAGCGGCCGCTCGTGGGGTGGCCACTCATGGCGGGACCGTTCGGCGGCCCCACGGACGCACGCGATGCGGCGTGGGCCTTCTCCAAGGCCACCAAGGACTCAATGAGGAAGCCGATTCTGCTTCTCCCGGTGGCAATGGCATCAAACAAAAAGTTGAGCTTTTTCTCCACCAAGAGCCCGTCGTCCAAAAACAACTTGAGCTTGAATTTGCCCCTGACGAGCGTCATTAGCATCTCGTCAAAGTGCTTGCGGTGGGCACAGTGGGCGGACACGAACAATTCGATGGGGATCTTGCACATGGAAACGAGGCCCATGGAATGCACGTACAGGTAGAAGAACTTGTGCGTGAAGAATTGCGTGGCCCGGAGCTCCTGCGTCTTGTTGGGGGACACCAAGCAATTGAATGCCACCAAGCAGCACTCCGAGGGGTCCACGGCATACTCAAAGAGCGCCCGCAAATGGTAATCTCGGGCAATCCACGCATTGGGGTAGTTGGCGGGGTACCGGATTCCCGCGCCTCCTATCTGCTTGGAGTATTCGTCTAGAGCCGAATCGCCCCGGGCGGGCTCGGTGCGGTCGAGCTCGGCAAGGGGGTCGCTCACGGCCTTGCCACGTTCGTGCCCGTTTTTTCCGAGCTCGGCATTTCCTCGATCACTCACAGCCTTGCCACGTTCGTGCCCGTTCTTCCCGAGCTCGGCGGTGTACATATGGTAAAGCCCCCAGTTAATGGATCCCGTCATATTGGCACTCATGGCGGTGGGCACAATGGTCGAGCCTATCAAGCTGTAGGCCAAGATCAGGCTCTTGGTGGATTCGGTGGTGAACGGGAGGTAGATGTGGCCAATCATGTCGTAGGTGTGGCGCTGGAAAAACGCCTCGCATTGCTCCAAGTATGACGAGAGCTTGGAGCTGGCGATGAGCTGGCCCTGCGAATTGTAGAGCTTGGAGCTGGTGATGTTGCGGTCGGTCACGGTGTTTTGCGACGACTGCATCTCCATCACGAGCGGCGGGTACCGGCCACTGGCAATGGGCAAGAGGTCGTGCATCTCGTCGGACTCGTCCACCACGCGGTTCTTGGCGTTCTGGAACACCTTGAGCCACGACTTGAGCTCCCTCATGCTCTCAGCCTGGAGCACGATGGTGGTGTCCTTGGTCTTGACCTCGAAGCAAAAGTGCCGGTCCTCGCTGGGACAGTACTTGACGTTGCAGAGCAACACGCCAAATTTGTCGGTTTCCTGCACCGACGTCGAGTCCGGGCTAAGCACAAGGAACCCCAATATGCCGTCTTGCAAGAAGGCCCAGCGCTTGACCCAGATGGGCTTACTGCTGGAGGCTTGAGGCGCCCATGTTTTCATGCACACGTAGCCCATTTTCTCCAGCAGCGGCTCGTCGATCTCTTCTAGGATTTTGCGATTGAGAGTGTTTGAGCGGTACTCGGCCGGGTTGTTCGAGGGCCGGAGCAACTCGACGGTGTGCGACTCCACGTTCTTCTTGGCGGCCGTGATGTCCTGCAGAATGCTGATGATACCCTTCTTGTGCAAGTCGTAAAAGGCTTTTGTCCGGAGCACTGAGTTCCAGATCTCGGACACCGGCGCCAGCGGAGAGGTGTTCAGCCGCCCGGCCTGGCCCTTCCACAAGTGGTAATTGAGCGACAAAAGCTTGTCGTTGATGAAATGCTTCAACTGGAAGATCTCCATCACCAAATCAAGGCTCATCTTCATGTAGTCGTTGCGGATGTCGGCCAAAGCCAACAGGTGCTCGAGAAGCCATTCGGGGTCGCGTGCTTTGGACGCGCCCATGTGAAGAGCGTAGAAGCGGTCATACTTGTCCTGGCACACCAAGAAGTCCTCGCGAAGAGACGCGTAGCTCTTCATGCGCTCCACAAGCTCCCTCTTCATGGAGTCCATGTACGGCACGTTGATCTGAAACTTGGCGATGGCCTGCGACCAGATGGTCTTGAGCAGGTCGCGCGAGCCGCGGAGAAGCTCCACCACGTACTCCTGGTCCAACACGCCATCTTGGAGGAAAGACGGCACCAAGTAATCGAGGAGCGAGAGAACCGACGAGAAGTTGGCGAGCTGCTTGGGCACCTTTGCAAACGAGGCAAACAATGCAAGAAACCACCGCTGCGTATGCTCCAACTGCAGGTCGAGAAAGTTGACGGAGGCCCGGAACGTGGGCAGGTCAAGTGCGGCCTCTTTGAAGGAAACAGAGATGAGCTTGAAGTGAAGCTCTGTCTTTTGCAGGGGGGGCTTTTCGGGGGAGGAATCTTCAGAGAAGGACTTTTGGGGGGTTGCTTGAGCCCCTGGTTCAGGCTCTTTGGGAGAGTTTTGAGGAGCTGATTTTCCGGACTTTTGGGGGTTTCCAGGAGGTTTCTGGGGGTTTCCAGGAGGTTTCTGGGGGTTTCCAGAAAGCTTTTGGGGGTTTCCAGAAAGTTTTTGGGGGTTTCCAGAAAGTTTTTGGGGGTTTCCCGGCTTTTCGAGTTTTCCCGGCTTTTCGAGTTTTCCCGACTTTTCGGGTTTTCCCGACCCTTCGAACTTCCCAGAAATCCCTTCAGCAGCGGATTGATTTGCCCCTGCCATGATACTAACTTGCGTCGACGCAAGAATCACCAGGAACGAGGGTCACCGTTGAACGAGTTCCCGCGGTCGGTTTTGATTGCTAACCAGATCCTTCGGCGTTTAGGTAGTCTAGACCAATTCTGGCAAGCGCTAGGACAGTTTCAAATGCTCCGTGGACGAAACGTCAGTTGGCGGGTGTTGATGAGTTGTCAGTACCTTGGCACACGAGATCAGATGGCCAAATGGGCAAGTCGCCATGGCGCACGAGGCCGGGGATCCGGCGCGGTGCAGACGGGCCCCGCACCCGTGCACCCGGGGAGGGTCAGCAAAGGCCGAGTCGACCATAGCACCACAGAAGGAGCGAGGGACGAGCGAGGGACGAGCGGAATCTGAGCGCTTGCGGAAGAAAAGCCAAGGCAGCAATCAAGGTGGCAACGTGGCCAGCACAAAGAAGCGCAATGTCGCACTTTGGATATCTCGAGCCCGGGCTGCACATGGCTAGTACCCCGCTTGGAAAAGCAATCACGGCGATGGTTTGAATCTCCTCCTATTCTCAACAAAGCCGAAATTTGCATCATTTGAAGAAGGCAGCAATGCAAGCCGCCGCATTCCGGTGCGGAACGCTGAGGCCAGCACCGCCAATGATTACCTGCCTGGGCACGGTCGGGCCGCACGTGCCGAGGCGCAGTCCGGCAGGGTAGGCCACCCCAGCCACGCCGAAAGGTAGCGGCTGCGCTGGTCTAAGCTGACGGCAAGGTTTTGCAACCGAAAATGCGCAGGAGGCCTTGCAGGAGCAGGTGGCGTGATGTTCGCGAGCCAGGTGCGAAACCGCGACTGCCAGTCGAGTCATTCGATCTTTTCAACATAAGCGCGCATGCATGGCTTAAAGCGTGCATGAGGTTTTTCCGACGTACGGATTTTGAAGCTTTCGCACTAAGCTGCAGGAGCATTGACATTGGTTTTCCATAAGGGGTCGACGCTTGGCGAGCCGAGCACCACTTGTCCAGGAGTTTGGGCGGGGCCGATGGGGCGGCAATGGGAGATTTTCAGGCCCTTCTTCCCACCACCCCTCTGGCCAGGCTGGGCCCTTCTGGGGAAGAGCAATCCCAGGGATTTTGAGCGGAGCAACGCTCCACTGGCCTGGATTTCGTGGCCTTTTGGGTGGGCTGCCATATCCGGCGTGCGGCTCACGCAGGCCTGACCCGATTTTCAGGTTATTCAGATCCCAATGGCGCCATCAGAGTCCGGCCGACGCGCGGTGCAAGCAACCATCACCCATCATATTAATATAACTCGGTGGCACTCCGAGCACCAGTCTTGAGAAGCCCATTTTATAGCCCATTTAATTTCCAGCCCATTTATTTCCAGCCCATTTCGTGCAAGTGACCTCCTCCGTGACTCACTCATCCTCTCGACAAGTTGTGCCTAGGAACTTTCCTCCCAACAAGTTGCACCTAGAAATTTCATCTCACTCTCTCAATTGGTTTGATCTTCTCCTCAGAATCAGCCATTGTTTGATTGCCCATTGGTTCATATAGTTGATTGCCCATTGGTTCATATAGTTGATTGCCCATTGGTTCATATAGTTGATTGCCCATTGGCTCATCGTCCTTCGACCTCCCAGACTCCATCACACCATCTCATTGCATCATGAGTGATTGGGCTCCCCTTAGTGACGACTGGCTCAAAGACTTCATTGCCGACTCCAACCCCATAAGTCCTATCAACCCCTATGAGGACTTCGAGCCGGAATTGGCTCTCGTCAGCCCCACCCGGCTGGCTGAGCCCGTTCCTGACAACTCCCCTCACTGTGACTGGCTCTCAGACATCCTCCAGGACCTTCCGGACGTGCCCAAGAACTCACCGGAAAGCCACCTGGACTTTGCCCTGTTGGACAAGATGTTTGAGAGTGGCCAGTCAAGTGCATGCACAGACTCCAGCCCAAAGCCGAGCTCCAATGGCTCAGATCAAGCCGCAGACAAGACAGGCGTCCTGTGTAAGGATGTCGAAACATTGCAACAGCCGAAAGAGGGCTGTGAAGTGCTTGCGCCAAAGGCCAAACCTGAAGCTTCCTCCTTGCCCATCCACAAATCCCGGCGGTCGCTGTGCCGGGTGGGCAAAAACCCTGACCAATTTTTCAATAAGGTCAACGAAAAGCTTCACATGCTCAAGGAAAACAACTGCTTGACGCCCCGAGCTTTGGAATATGTCTTCAACACCAAGGATGTGCTTAAAGATTGCAACTTGGGCCGGTGCACCAAGCATAAGAGCGAGCAACGGGCCCGCAGCAAACGTCCCAAGCGCCGCAGCTCCCTGAAGTCTCACAGCACCCTGGCGCCCGTGCCTATCAAGACTGAACAGCTCCCAGAGACTCCCATGAGCGTGGACTTGTTTGACGGCTTTCTGCAGTGCAAACCATGCGGTGCTGTCGACCCTGAGCCCGCACCCTTTCTGTTGAGCCCGCCATACTCCTCTGCAAGCTCGCCCAGAAGCTATACCATCCCAGAACATTTAAACCCCCGCTTTTCATGTAATGTACCCATGAACAGCTGATATGCATGCCTTCAATTCTCAATCACCTTACGACTCGTTCATCCGTAGATGTCAACAAAATCTCTTAGGCTATAGTAATCTCCGCCGTAATCTCCGCCCAATCCTAAGACGAATCATTCCTAAAGCGGAAACGAATAGCCCAAATGCGGGGAAAAAAAAATACAATCAAAAGAGCTCAAACCTTTGAGGACATGTATAGTTTTCATCAAGACGGATAGCACATCAATTGACCTCAGGCGGCCCCGATGCAACCAGCAACCAGGCAAAAAACCAATTGCAAAATCGAATGGCGGGATATCGGTTTGGCCGGGCTTCAGAACCTAACGAGGATACGGCTTGCGAGGCTTTGAGAATGTTCTGGTCACTGCGGATTGCATAGAGACACTAGTGCATCTCGCGCTTCAAAAATATCAACGAGTTGGACAAGAACAGACTTGGGTTTTATAAGCTGCGTTTTGATTCCAAGCATAGTTATTCGCCGCATGCATTTGGTTTCACAGCAGTGGTTAAATCAACACCAGTGGTTAATTTCACAGCAGTGGTTATTTCACAGCAGTGGTTATTTCACAGCAGTGGTTATTCCACAACAGGGGTTATTTCACATTAGTGGTTAATTTCACAACATGCACCCCAACATGCACCTCACAGCATGCACCTCACAGCATGCACTCCTTCGTATGTAGGAGCATGGGGTTCACGAGGGCTAAAAATTGCTTTTCAGCCTCAAGGATCTCGGGGTTGCTATTGCTTGGCCGCATGGAACCCTTCCATGCGCCGAGCTTCTTGGCAGCAATGTACTTCGGTTATGTTTTTGCCAGCAATGCCGGCAATGGGCTCGCCCCTAGTTTTGCCAGCAATATTCCCACCAGCAATAGTCTTGCCGGCAATATTCCCACCAGCGATAGTCCAGCTGCCATTAGTCCCGCCACCATTAGTCTTGCCAGCAATAAAGTCACTTGGAGAGAGGGGCTCAGAAATTGTTGCGGCTGCATTCCCGTGTAATCTTTCCAATTCACCGCGAAGGGTAAGCCGAGCATGAAATTCTCCTCCAAGATTCTCATAAATGGCTTCGCACCAGTCAAGTTCTCCTCAAGATCGCAACATGGCTTCGCACTACCAAAATTGCCCTCACTAACTCATCATGGTTCGATGTGTAGTGGAGCCGGAAGTCCACCAACTAAGAAATTCAAGACTGGATCTAGTTGTATCCGAATCAGAATGAAAAGAATTCTGACTATGAACTTTCTGGTAGGAGTTCTCATTCGCGAGGTTTTGGCGGAATGTATATGGACTGATATATTCAAAAATGATGGAGAAACCGACCGAATCAACAAGGTCGAGTGCATGTTACACAAAAGGAAAAGGGAATTCAATGTTCACAGGTTTCGGTTCAAGCAGGGTGGGACACATTCAAGAAAAGTAAACATTATATTGAAATTTTTGGCTCAATCGCTCGAATTGGAGGTCATGCAATAGAATTTGTTATGCAAAGAAGTTTCGTTGCTGGGCCAGGTCAGAGCTGGTGATTTCCTTTATTCAAGTAAATGGGAAGGTGTGTATTGATGGAATGAAGAAGTAAGGTTTGGAGTGGAACTGCCTTATTTATATTCCAGGGGCAATGCGCGGCCCGATTTGCAGCCACTGCTTGTATGCTCCTAGAATATGTATAAAAGGGCCATTCGCACTCCCGTCCCAACTACAATTTCCACAGGCCTAGACCGAGAAACATTCATGGGGCAATCTGAAACTACTTTGTGGAAGTGTGTGGTTCCAGGCATGGAACTTGTGGATTTGACGCTTTTGGAAATGGCCTAGAAGTGGATTAAGACCGAAGTGGAAGGAGAGGGAGAAGGAAAGGGGAAGGAGAAGGAAAGGAGGAAGAAAAGGAAAGGAGAAAGAAAAGGAAAGGGGAAGGAGAAGGAAAGGAGGAAGAAAAGGAAAGGAGAAAGAAAAGGAAAGGAAAAAGAAAAGGAAAGGAAAAAGAAAAGGAAAGGAGGAAGAAAAGGAAAGGAGAAAGAAAGGAAAGGAGAGAGAAGGAAAGGGGAGGATGAGGCACCGGGATCAATCATCCCCACAGAATCACAACCCACACTAACCCACCTTCAAGGATGCGCAGAATATGAAGCGACGCAGCCTCACTACGATTCCAAGAGCTTACTAATTCTTTGGTCAATCTATAAATACACTACCTCTCGATTTGGCCTAGAAGCGACGGTTGTTCATTGGCTGATTGTTGGAACCCGAGGAGCGGTAACCTCCACGTCCTCCTCCGTACCCGCCACGGCCACGTCCGTACCCACCCCTGCCACGGCCACCGCCGTATCTGATGTGAGATCCAAAAGACCTTCTGTCAAATCTCTGCAACTCCGGAGGAATCTCTTGCTTGGCCTCTCTCATGATCTTACACAAGTCTCCGCCCAACTTGGAGTTGTTGTCGGTGAAAAAAGATACGGCAGTACCCGTGGTACCTGCTCTTCCTGTTCTTCCAATTCTGTGCACATAGTCCTCGATGTTTCCGGGCATGTCATAGTTGATCACGTAGGTGATTCCTTTCACGTCTAAAAGTTAGTACAATATTTCCAACAGGCAGGCGATTTTGACCGATCTCAAGTCGGCCTTGGCCTGGCCCCATGTTTCCAAAGTTAGGTGAAGATTCTACAATTCAAGATCAGGAGTTCGATTGTTTATTGATTAAGGAAAGCGTTAGAGTGGCAATCTCAAACAGCCGCGGAATCACCCACGCTGGTTGGTATCTGATATCAAGCGAAATAAAGGTCATACCTTTCGGCGCCGGCATTGGACTTACCCAATATGGCCCGGACCGCTCAATTCTCATTGCCTGGATGCTCACGTAAACGTGCACATTTCGTTCTGGTGCCGTTTTCAGGCCATGCTTTCGAAATCCGTGGTTTGAAACCACAATCTATTCTCCTTGGATTCTGCCTGCAGAACCCAAAATTTTGATCAATCTTCAATTGTCGTTTTTCCAAAAAAAAAAAAAAAAAACCTGTCTGTTCACCTAAATCTGTTAGTATGGGGGAGGATCAAAGATACATACCAATTCCTCTGGCAGCAACGTCGGTTGCGACCATGATGGGGGACTTTCCGTTTCTGAATTCACCCAAGACCCAGTCTCTCTCGTGCTGGTCCTTGTCTCCGTGGATAGCCAAGGCGGGCCATCCGTCTTCCCTCAAGTAGGAAGTGATTTCGTCACACATTCTCTTAGTGGAGGCGAAGATCAAGCACTTGGCTTCCTTGTTGGAAGTGGCGGTTTCCAAGTGCTTCACCAACCTGTCTCTCTTTTCAAACTCGCTGACCACCTCCACCAACTGAGTGATGGTGTGGGAAGCAGCCAATTCCAAAGAGCCGATGGTGACCTGAATGGGGTCCTCCAAGTAATCTCTGGTCAAATTCATCACCTCCTTGGGCCATGTGGCGGACCACATCAAGGTTTGACGATCGGGTCTGATTTGGTCGACGATCTTTCTGATTTGGGGCTCAAAGCCCATATCCAACATTCTGTCAGCTTCGTCCAAGACCAAGTAGGTGACTCTCTTGAGGTTGGTTTTGCCAGTTTCCAACATGTCGATCAATCTGCCGGGCGTTGCGATACAAATCTCCACGCCACGAGCCAAGTCTCTGATTTGCTGCCCCTTTGGAGCGCCTCCATAGATGCAGGTATTTCTGATTCTTGAAGAGGCACCGAATTTGGAGCACTCCTGTTGGATCTGCACGGCCAACTCTCTGGTAGGGGCCAACACAAGAACAATTGGGCCGTCGCCTTGCTTCAACAAGGGCTGGGCGTTGATATGCACAATGGCAGGCAAACAGTAAGAAAGCGTCTTACCGGACCCGGTGGCGGCAATGCCCACCATGTCTCTTCCAGACAAGGCCATGGGCCAGCCCTGACACTGGATGGCGGTTGGCTTGGGGAAGCCCTGTTGCTTAACCTCTGACAAGACGTAGTCAGGAAACCCGGCCTCGTCAAAGCTGGTGATTGGCTTAGGGATGTCGGAGCCCTTGATGGTCATCTCGTTCTCCTTTCTGAATTGTTGCACATCGGCATCGTCGCGTGCAGCCACGCTGGGGTGCTCGGTGTAGAAGTTCTTTTCGAACTTGGGAAGGGAGTCCAAGTCCCACTCTGGAGTGGTCAACTCGACTCTCTGCATGGGGGGTCTGCCGCCGCCATTGAAACGGCCGCCTCTACCGCCTCTACCGCCACCGTAGCCACCGCCACCATAGCCGCCACCGCCATAGCTGCCGCCATAGTTGCCACCGCTATAACCGCCACTGCCATATGCACCACCGTTGTTGTAGTTGTTGTAACCGCTGTTGTAGTTGGAGTAGCCTCCGTTGTAGTCGGACATTGGAAAAAGTGGGTGTAGTTGGGCAAAATAGAGGGGGGCGCGGTATTTATACGGTGAAAAAAGGGCGATGGCCCCTGCATATAAGACACAGCGATGGGCACTGCATACACACAACGACCAGCATACAGAGGGCGGACTATGGAGTAAAAGGATGGAGTTCTGCGATGAATCTGAGCGGGTAGTGTCTGAGGGGGACCTCAGAGACGCACAGAAACAAAGAGACACAAACAGAGAATGGTGAAACAGAGAGAAGCTGGAATTGCTAAAGACAGGCTGGGAAGACAGGCTGGGAAAAGAGTCGAGACTTGGAACATTCTTAGACCCCTGAGCACGTCCAAACAGAGGGTTCCCGGCAGATCCAGGCGCATATGGGCAAAGTCCTTGGCACCGGATCTACTCGAGCCTGACAGCATAATCGAAGCACGAGTAGCCTTGGACGGACCCGGAGCCTGCACACAGCCAACGTGCCATTAGTCGAATTTCGTGCCTTCACATTCACGTGCCTGTGAAAAGGCGGTGTTGGCTGCAACCATCGCGAGGAGCGGCATTCACTGCCTTTTCCACGGCCCGTCAGCACAACTGCGGTGGTTCTCTCGAGCAGTGCGTGTGAAGAGCCCGCTACCAGTGTAACCATATACACTCTTTCCGCTCAGAGCAGTAATTGGGTTCCAAGCAACTCACTGAGCGGGAATTTGAGTGGCTGCCTCGTTGGTTCTGTATCGATCCGTCTCAGAGACTAGAAACCTCTCCGATGGCACTGCTGAGTAGTCACCGAAACCAGTGTACCCCCAACTTTATTTCACGGCCTTGCACACTAAACTGGCTGGGTAATATTGACGGATGATGGCGATCAATTGTAAACAGTGGTCTTAGAGACCACAACGGCTGGAACGAGCCAACGAAATGGGTGCTGCAAATAGTCAACAGCCGAAATCGGCATGAGTATGTCCATGGCCTCTCTTCGTAACATACTAGCAGCTCCTCAAACTCTTGATTTTAGGACATCTTCTTTACCAGATACATGTCTGGAATAGAGAGGGGTACGAACGAGAATTGGGGGATCCTCGCTGTTATATACATCGAGGGGATGCAGCCCTGCATGAACATGAAACAGATGCCATGTTTAGGAGTTACCCGGAGACCTTGCCCAGTAGCCTAGTAGCATCGGGTTCCAGCCGATGAAAAGACTATATACATGACTATAATGACTATGACTATAATGACCATGACTATAATGACCAAGTATGTGTTGTTGTCCCAGATGCCTCAGTATCCCCCGGACATTGTGTATGACTGACTAGTCATGGGGTGTATGCATGAATCGTGGCCACGACTCCTTGATTTCAAGACGGTATAGGCCTTGGCCACTGTTGCTTTTATATTTGGCTGCACGGACCTGTGCCTTATGCTTGCGGCCCTGGTCAGATGGACTAGTCGGGCTAGAACTTCTGTGGTGCTCTAGACAAGAAGTCCAGATTGAGGAGCCAAGACCATAAGGTAAGACTTCAGGCCATACTAGAAATAAGTAAGTGATGGCTGCAAGGATCAGATGATCATGGGTGCAGACTAAACCGCGGCTATGGTTTTAGACTATCCAGAATTGGCTGGTATGCGATGGATCTATATGATCTTGTTGTTAACTAGAATATTAAGCGGAAATTCTTTTGATGCTGTAGAAACTCAAGGCGAAGACTCTGTTAGTCCTCGATAGCTGGCCAGTGTTTCGGTTGTACGCTGCTGGCTAGGGCTGTCCAATGCTGTCCAATGCTGTCCAATGCTGACCAGTGCTGACCAATGCTGACCAGTGCTGACCAGTGCTGACCAATGCTGACCAGTGCTCACCAGTGCTGACCAATGCTGACCAGTGCTCGTCAGTGTGAGTCGCCTGCTTTGCGTATTCAACAACCTAAAATGTTTTCATGTACTACATTTCGGCTCAGCAAACATGAACTTAGTTGTACGTGCAGGATTTTAACAACCCCGTTCCGAACTCAAACTGGTTACGCAGTCACCATTTGGCGAGTTGTTCTGCATTGCCAGCAACGTTGCTCCGTCAAATAGACAGCGTCATTGACTGCACCGCTTGGGCCTGGACCAGGACCCAAGGACCCAGTCTCAGTACATAGTTTCTTGTCTCCAAGACTTCATGTCTTCTTTTCAAGTAGACTGTGCTGATGGGCCCAGGCCGGCTACATTACCGCTCCAAGGCACCCGCCAGAATTCACGCACGTTAGCAATAGTCACCGCACATCAGTGGTGCACGGCGCCGTTTCGTCTGGCCCATTATAGTTGCCAGGAACGCTGTCTCGCAAGACAGCACCAGTGCATATCAAGATCCTGGTGTACTGGTGTCGCATCAGCCGGTGTACGGGTCGAGTGAGGTGTACGGGTGTCGGACTACTCCCATATTTGGGAAGTAACCGCTACTCAGGAGGGTGGAGCCGCCCGAAGCGGGCCAGAGTGCACACTGGGTAGGCAAGCCGAAGGGCAATATTCAACTGTCGCCCGCCAATCCACTGGCACGCTCCGGTGGAGGCGGGTTCTGTGCAGGAACACGATGGCACGCGAAAAATCTAATTAGTCCCAACCAGCATACGCAGTTCCACGATACTCCAGGACAAGCGCTTTGTCGGCACACGTTGAATAATCGGACACTGCTAGATTGAGAGATTAGTAGATCGGAAACCGGACAGAAAAGGCAGAAAAGGACCGGACAGAAAAGGCAGAAAAGGACCGGACAGAAAAGGCAGAAAAGGACCGGACAGAAAAGGCAGAAAAGGACCGGACAGAAAAGACAGAAAAGGACCACATCAAGAAACCAGCCTCTAACCCCAGATACCAAGCAACATGTCGGACCAAGCAGATATTCCCATGGACGGCGAGGTCGACGAGCAAGAATACGACAGCGACAAAATCAGGCTATTGCCTGGGCTGTCGGAAGACGGCACGGCCGCATCGTTCCAGGTGGTGGACGAGGACCATACGCTCGGCAACGCCTTGCGGTACATGGTGATGAAGAACCCGGAGGTGGAGTTCTGTGGCTACTCGATCCCCCACCCCTCGGAAAACAAGTTGAATATCCGGATCCAGACCTACGGCAACATCACGGCCATGGAGGCGTTGCACCAGGGATTGGACAATTTATCGGACTTGTGCACGCTGGTGGAGGAGACGTTCTCGGAGAAGGTGGAGGCCGGAGGGTACAGCATCATTGAGCCGTAGGTGGCAGGGGCCTGGAACAGGTAGATAAGTAGAAGAAATGTCCAGAACTAGGTAGTAGGCATCGACACTTGTATGCAGGAAGGTAGTAGGGGAAGGCAGCAGGTAGGGAAGGTAGTAGGGAAATCAGTATGCAGGGTTAAGTAGAGACAAGCGGAGGACAAGGGAGCCGGTAAGATGCTTCAAGCCCTCGTTAAGTAGAGGCCCGCAGCGCGGTTGGGAGCGCGCGCTCATCTTTAGACGCACGTCCATAGATGGCTTCCTCAAACGCGCATTCCCCGTAACAAACACAAGCTTCTTCCAATGTCGTCGCCCGACCGAACGGAGCTCTCGGAGTCATACCTCCACTTGTCGCTGGAACACAGCTCCAACTTTGACTCCACGGACGCCAGCCAGTCGCCCGACCACACGCTACCGGTGGAGCTCCTCTCCCGCGCCCGGGTCATGGACCGTCTTTTTGCTGCCCACAGTCCGCACAGGCTTGGCAGTCCTTACCATGAAGATCTTGGGAGTTCGGACGCGTCGTTCTCGTCGCACTCGACGCCACTCAGCATCGGGCCGGAGCCAGACAGAAGTGCGCCGAAAGCGCCGAAAGCGCCGAAAGCAAGTGGAGATATGCCCAACATGGAGATTCACCCAGGTGGCAGAGCGAGGCGCCACAGGATGCCCAGCGTGGATGCCAGGGCCAATGGAAGGAGCAACGGAGAAAGTGGCCACGGGCCAAGCGAGGCCGAGACTAAAGGCGCTCCGGGTCAGCAAGGCGCGGGTCACCAAGGCGCGGGTCACCAAGGCGGCCCCGAGCGGGCCCGCCCCAACCCTCTAAATAGGCTGGCCCGAGCCGGGCCCGCCAGGGACGCTGCACGGCGCCGCGGCAAGCCGAGGGCCGACCCGCGAGTGTTGGTGCATAGGTTGGTGTCGCACTTTGAGGATGCGTTGGGCGAGTGTTTCCAGGAGATGCACAAGGCGGACTCTTCGTCCGAGCTGGCCGACGACACCTTTGACCAGGGCCGTGCGGATACATCGCCGCTTTCGTCGCCGCAGTCCAACTACGAGCCCATTTTGGACAAGGCGGAGGAATATCTGCTGAAGACGCATGGGCCTTTGGATTCAGCGAAGCCGCTGGACTATTCGTCCAAACGTCCAATGGACTACCCCCGAGATCACGTCCCCCGAGATCGCATGGACCCCCAGGATCACGTGGACCCCCCAGATCACGTCCCCCAGGATCACGTGGCCCCCCCAGATCACGTCCCCCGAGATCGCATGGACCCCCAGGATCACGTGGACCCCCCAGATCACGTCCCCCAGGATCACGTGGCCCCCCCAGATCACGTCCCCCGAGATCGCGTGGACTGGCGAAACGATGGCTGGTCAGAAAGCAACCATGGCAACCACAGTGACCACGCCGCGGGCGACTTTGAGCCGGACTCAAAGCCCCCCCTCTCGTCCGCCCGCACGCCAAGACTCAGTCTCGAGGACTTGACGTCAGACCAAATCGAAATCCCCCTCCCCAAAGACCCGCTGCGCCCCAGTTCCGCCCACTACGTCGAGGCGCTCGAGGAGAAGTTGCGCCTGTACCAGCTCCACAACGAGGAACTCCACAACGAGCTCCAGTTTGTGCGGGCCAAGCTCCTCCGTGATTCGCCCGGCCCCAGCGCACAGCCCCCGTTCCAGCCCCAGCCCCCGTTCCAGCCCCAGCCCCAGTCCCACTCCCGGTCAGAATCACCCCATTATGAATCCATCCAATCACATTCCGCCCGTTCACCCGCCCATTCCAAATCCGTCCATTCCAAATCCGTCCATTCAGATTCCTCTCATTCTCCCCCATCGGGGGACACGAGGGACCCCGTGCCGGCGGCCGAGTACGCCCACTTGCCGGACCAGTTCAAGCCGTACTACCACAAGTTGCACTTGGACGCCGTGGACCACATGTGTGCCGACGACATGCGGCGCATGATCAAGAACATGATGCTCTCGTTGCTCATTACCGACTTTGAGCACCTTCCCACCATGGTGCCGAAGATAGGCAAGTACCTCAGCCTCACCACCGACTTCTTGGACCGCCTCCACGGCTCGCTCTACGAGCTGCACATGAAGCCGCTGGACTACTTGCGCGATTATAACCTTGGCCTCGACGGCTTGAGCGACTGTCTTGACGGCATGTTGGCGCTGGCGGCGCAGCACGTGTCCGGCACGTGCCAGCGGGAGGAGGTATGATGCGATACGGCACGTGGCGCATCGCGTGACTTGCACGGGGTGCGCGCGTGATTCGAGCGTGGTGTGCGCGTGGTGTGCGCGTGACTTGCACGTGGTCGGGATCTGCACCTGACGCATCACGTGGCAGGCGCCCGCCCTTCTTACCCGGCCCCGTGGCGCCACAAAATCCCACACGGTGTGCACTAGCGCCCAGAAGTGTCTGCATCAGTTGTGGGATGCCTCCCTCTGGAACCCTGAAACTGGCTGGTCACGTGCCCCCTGAATGGACCCCTTCTGTCACTTTGCTGACCTACGCCTAGGGCCGTCCAAGTCCCTAGGATATGTGGTGCACCCATTGGACGTGAATTCTGGGTGTTTTTGAATGCCGTATGAGAAGTGGAAGGCAAAAACCCCGGTTGAGCAAATCACCAGCCCTTTTTATGATGCATGGTGCAGGAATGCAAGGAACAGCAAAGTTGGACCCGAACAAGGGTTAGTTGATCCGTGCCGATGACAATCAATTCCGAAGTCCAAGTTCCAAGAACAGCAGTCCAAGTTCCATGTTCCGAAGTCGAAGTCCCGAAGTTTCAGAATTGGACGCTGACTCACCCAGCACTCACACTATACTACATACCTTATAATAAATCACCTGCTTGTATCAAGGACCTTAATAAAATTGACTATGCTTCTATAGTCTCGTTCAGTACTTGGTTGAATAGTGGAGGACGCATGAACAAGCGGACAACCTGGTTTGAAGGCTCCGGGCTTGGCCGAGACGGACCGAGACAGTGGCCGAGACTGGCAGCAATGCACACACCACCCCCATCCAATTCTTTTCCAAGTGATAGTGCCAGCAGCAGCCAACTTCAGTTCCGACATAGGGCTCCGGAGGCGGCCATGAGCCGATCCGCATGTCATCACCCCGCAGTGAATTTGCACCCAGGGGTAGTGCGCCGCACAATTGACATGTGGTTGCCTTCAGTATGGTCCACCTTAAAATTATACGGCTCCCCCGAACCAGATCTTTGATACTCGACATAAAGAGCTTTTCCATTGATACTCTTCAAAGGGGCCATGCGGTGCAACTATAGGCGTGCAAAACTTGTACTCGAACCATTAGTTTCCAAACTTATCATTGCCGTAAACCAGCAAAGTAGGTGCAAATGAATCCGGTTGGCAAGGTGCAGGCTAAGCGACCAGTCCTGCCCTCGTTTCCTCTGCACCCTGAAGTCTCACCTTCAGCCGAATTCATCTAAGAAGGCCCATTGGGGCTTGGGTAGTGTGGAACCACAAGGGATATGAAGGCCCCTCAACAATGACTATCCACCAGGACTGGCCAAGGCAAATAATCACACATGCCCAGGCAAAATATGAGTCAGGTCCTGCAATGTGTTCACTTCTGGCCATTAATTTGGCAAGGGTCAAGCTCAATGGAGACAACAGGGGTAGTCTCGCAAGCATCCCACGAAACCCAACGCTGGCTGGACTAACGCGGAGAGCGTAATAAGAGTTGACCGGGGGCCAGGTCGCCTTCGTAGTATCACATAAACGCAGTGTTCCGTCCTTAAGTCGCCATGGTATGGGTTGAGCCTGAAATACACCAGCAAGTTCGCGGGTGGCCATGAAGGGGGAAACACCTCTGTTATATACCCAAGAGATATGCAACCCTGCATGTACATGAAACAATGCACACAGTACGCAGGCCCCCTAATTATCGACTCCCACCTTCCAAGTGTCCGGTGATTGTTTCCCAATAGGCTCACCTGTTTCCCAATACATTCACCTGTTTCCCAATAGAGACTCGTATGTTTCAGAGATGGCACCTGAATCAAGGTTATTTGCTGCGCCAGCAAGGCTCATGCACCCCAGGCCTCCGTTTGCGAGTACAGCTGGGATATACAATTTGAAGGTATCGCGGCTAAAGACTCGAAGCCTAAACAGTTGATACTGTTGTTCCCGCTAGGGCGGTTCCAAAAGGGGTGGAGATGTACCGATGACCCCCACAAACCAGAATCTGGTTTGGGCAGATATGACAGTATTGGGGCCAATTAGGGCGAACACTCGGACGAGGCTCATTCCAACAAAGCCCACGCAGTGGCCATTGACGCTGCAATACCCCTGAGACACGTTCTCGGACCTGGCGAACCGATTCTTGAGTGGTGGCGGGCTTCACGCAAAGGATATCGAAGAGTTGAATTTGCATCCTGAAGGCGGTAGAAGAAAATGGATTGGATCCTGGTGAAATGGGATTGGACGTGTTGATTAAACAGAATATCTGGACCAAGAATGAGGGGCGTCGAACAGCTGGACTGGGTCACTGGACTGATCACTGGGCTTTACCACTGGTCTAGGTTTCTGGGCTGGCCACTGGACTGGACCACTGGTCTGGTAAACTCGACTGCGTCACTGGTCCATTAACTCAGCTGGGCCACTGGTCTGGGTCACTGGACTTGGGCACTGGACTGGTTAACTGGAAATACATGCCTGGTTTGCACAGCAGCCCCAGCCTCCACTCACATGCCCAAACTAAAACTTCGAGCCATTTCACCCGGCGGACCGGCCGGCGGGTCAGACACCTGCATGGCCCTTTTCGGGAATTAAACACCGAATGCAGGTACTTTCGGCCTCAATTGTGCTTGGACTTGGTGAACTTCCCATCTATGCCCAGTTCGAACTAATCCGATCGTTCTTGTGTGTGGTATTGACTCATGCAAACCTTGGGCATGAAACAGCGGTGTGGAACATGGAGCATGGACAGAACATCAACGAGTCTTGCACGTGTTCACCCTCAGAGCAACTTCTCGGAATGCAGTTGGTGCCGGTCCGAATAGTCCTGCCTTGCTATCGGTGCACCTTTTCCAGTCTGGCCCCGCATGGACTGGAGGCCAAGGTATCATGAATTAAAGGATTGAATTCATTGCCAGGACTGCAAGAAGGTATGAGCAAGTGTGAGGCAATTGGGAATGAAGGTATGACATTGGAACTGAATAGTGAATGTGCTGAATGAGTTGACCAGAAGCAAATGAGACCAGAAGAAGCAAATGAGACCAGAAGAAGCAAATGAGACCAAAAGAAGCAAATGAGACCAAAAGAAGCAAATGAGACCAGAAGAATGAGACCAATGAACCAAGTGTACTCTGTGAAACTCTGTGAAACTCTGAAACTCCGTGCTCTGAAACTCTGAAACTCTGTTCTGAAACTCTGTGAGAAGTGGCAACTTAGGATGAAACACTCGGTTGGCCCAATCTTCCAGGGCCAACGCACTTACAGCACGGCAGTCCACCTTCAAAACCTAGACTGAAACACCTCTGACACTGAAACTCGGTGCATCCCCGCTCTCGGGCCCTCAAACGGCTCCGGGCATCATCCCCACGAGTGCGGCCAAGCTTGCATACACAGCAAATTAAGCTATCCCTGCGCAATCATACTGCAGGAGCGCGCTTCCCACATGACCGGTGCGATAGAGCCCGCTCTCCAGTGCTTTAGTGCTTCCCACCCCGTTCCAAAAAGAAAACATCCAATCCCCAAGCCGCCCTTTCCGCTGTGGATGTTCCTTTGCCTGCTCCACTACGCCGAGGAACCAATCCCATATTCTGATATCTGATACGCCTCCCCGCAGCCCGCCTCAAGCTGTGTTGCTTGCGCCCCACGGGCTCTCCATTGACCAGGCCCGAATAAGCTCTCTGTGGAGTTTGAATCGCTTTGACGAAGACCCCTGAGGAACTTTTCCAAGCGTTTACCAAAGTATAGCCTGGCGCCAAGAGTCAATTCGAACGCAGTCAGTACCCGCCAACCGTGGTACGAAGATTGGGCGAACACAATAACAAATACAAGTCTCCAAAGTTGCAGGGTTAATTGAGCCAGCTGCAATCTACAATTTCAAGTGACAGAGGACAGCTCAGGACAGTTAGTCACTTGAAGGACAGTTAGTCACTTGAAGGACAGTTAGTCACTTGAAGGACAGTTAGTCACCTGAAGGACAGTTAGTCACTGGAGCACAGTTAGTCACTGGAGGACAGTTAGTCACTGGAGGACAGTTCAAGGGCATCTCTATCAAAAAAGGACTCCCCAAGCACATTCAAACAACTCAAGCCCAGCAATTCCAAGTACACTGATACTTCTTGGACAAGGATTGCAGAACCAAAGTGAAGCACAACCAGGCATCCGTCTTCTTAAAAGTCTCGACGAACCGCTGCACTCCTCCCGCTTTTCAACTTGAAGAAAAACCGTTACCTCACTCGAGGCATAGAGTCGTTTTTTCACCAGCTCTGACAGCACTTCGTCATCACCTACGCGCACCTTGCTCAGTATGGGTGACACCTTGCAAGCCACCAGTCAGCCTAAGTCGTCGGGTCAGATTCCAGACCCCAAACTGCGCCTGCAACTGCCAGCCAGCAATCAGCCCCGGAAGTTCGATCAGTTGACTGAAACCGCAGGCAGCTCCGTCAGGCCCAGCGCCCTAAAGCAGGCCGACAACTCCATGCGCTTGGAAGTGGGTAACTATCTGAACCTTTCGCCTCATGGCTTGCAGCCCCAGACCAGCCGCAAGAACTCGTCGCCGTTTCTCTTTGCCACCCCGCGGCAGGACCTGTTGTCTCTCCTCAACACTTATCCCATGGCCCAAAACACGCTGCTTGGAATGCGAACCCCGGGGTTCTCGAGTTATTATCCTTCCAACAGGGACTTTTCCTCGCTCTCGCAAGGAGACTCTCGCTCCCGCTTGAGAGGAGACTCCGTTTGTCTTCCGCCGCCTGTCCTAACAGAAAACCAGGGCAACCTTGCAAGCTCCAATTCCTCGGGCCAGAATCAGCTGCGCTCCACCAGTATCTTCAGCTCCCTTATACAAATGCCCGGATCCACGGGGAACTCGTTTAGTGGACTGAAACCTTTGGCGAAAGACGCTCCCTCTCTAAGCAAAGAGGGCTCGTTGAGTCTAGACTATCTCCAGGACTACGATGCCATGAACAGAGATAGCTTGAGCAACATATTCGGCTGGAATCAAGATGCCGCCAAGATGCTGGGCGCCTCGAACCCCTCGTCCAAGCGCAACATCAAGTCGTTTGACAACCAAAACGCCTTCTGGGAGCAGTTTAACACCGGCGCCACGGGCTCCATTGCGGGCATCAGCAGCGACAGCTTGAATGCAATTCTATCTAGCATGCAGAGCAACCCAAGCATCGATCTTCAATCCATGAACAATGAGCAGCGCCGCGACTCTATTTTGAGGTTTATCAATGACCAGGGAAAGGCACCAAAGCAAGTGACAAAGACCCCCCTTAGAGAGGACATCTTCGAGGGCCTGAAATCAGCTTCTGCGGCTCATCTGGATGGGCGCAGAGCCAGTAACGTGTCTCACTTGTCACCCACATCATCAATGTCTTCCAAGGCTTCTCACAAGATTCACGAAGAGCCTCAGTCACCAAAAGGGTCTCCAGGCCTGGTAATGGGTGCTCCGATGTCGTTTGTGGAGCCGCAAATCACTTCTCCAAAGAAGCTATCGATCGGCTATACAGCCCCGGAGCAGGCTCTCAATCCGAACTTCAGCCAGCAAGAGAAGGAACAATTGATGCAATACGAACAGAACATGCAGTCCAATCTTCTACCGATGCTGCAACACATGCAACAGCAACAGATGCAGCAGCACTTGCAGCGGCAGCAACCACAGCAACCGCACGGAACGCCCCAGCAGCCCAACCAAGCACTTTTGTACCCTTTCCACAACGATGAACAGTTGCAATTGAAAAACAAGAACAACTTCAAAGGCAACTTTGCTCAACAATACCCCGCTCTGCTACAACAGCGGCAAATGCTGCAGCAAAAGCAGTACTTTCCCAGAAGCACGAATGAATCATACCAGGGACTGGCTCCCATGATGAATATGGGACTTGCAAATCAACCAAATGGATTTCAGCGAGATCAGGCGTTGCAGAAGAACGCATTACAGAAGGACGCTTTCCACAATAGTGCCAATGTTTTCCACAAGAATGATTTGCAAAAGGACACGAATGGATTCCAGAAAGGAATGCAGGAAGCAGAAGGCCAATTCTTCCCGATGATGCCAAATCATGTCAATACGTTTGAGAATGACCGGCCCTTGGTGCCAGCACAGCAGTATGCGAGAGCAGAAGATGGAAGGCCGCTTCTAGGAGCCACCAAAGTGGACCAGCTCATGCTTGTGATCCAGGCCCGGGAGAAAGGAAACAAGGGAGCGATCCAGCAGGCGCCCGACGGGAGTATCATTGCAATGCCAAATGCAAACCATGATAAAAATGCCGTGCTTCCGCCATCGGTTGATTTGGTGGGAGGAGTGGAGAAGGACCGCAAGGACGAGGAAGACGACGGACACGACGATAAGCGGAGAAAACGCAAGGCCAAGACCCAGGAGTGCCCGTACTGCTTCAAGAAGTTCAACCAGTCCACGCATTTGGATGTGCATGTGAGGTCACACATTGGGTACAAGCCATTCCAGTGTAACTACTGCCAAAAGCGGTTCACGCAAGGAGGGAACTTGAGAACGCACCTCCGGCTACACACGGGAGAGAAGCCGTTTTCGTGCAAAGTGTGCAACCGGAGCTTCAGCAGGAAAGGCAACTTGGCGGCGCACATGTTGACGCATAACAAGGAGAAGCCGTTCGAGTGCAAGCTTGACAATTGTGACAAATCGTTCACGCAATTGGGCAACCTTAAGTCCCACCAAAACAAGTTCCATCTTCCCACGCTTACCAAGTTGACCCAGACGTTTTCCAGCATCACGGGAGACGCGCTAGATAGGCTTCCCAAGGAAGAACGAAGCATGTTGGATTACTTTGCGGGGCTCTATAAAAACTCGAACAAGGGTATCCGGGGAAGAGGAAAGGGATGAAAGCCACGATGCATGGTGATAGACAAGAAGGGTCTTATGCCTAAGAAGGTGCTGTGTGCTACTACAAGCATCCCAAATGGTGCTACTACAAGAATCCCAAATGGTGCTACTACAAGCTTTCCAAATGGTGCTACTACAAGCTTTCCAAATGGTGCTACTACAAGCTTTCCAAATGGTGCTACCACAAGCATCCCAAATGGTGCTACCACAAGCATCCCAAATTGCGCTAGGCGCTAACAAGCTTTCCAAAAGTTGCTAGACAAGGTGATATTAAGCTGGCTCGGTCAAGTCGCAGGGGGTGCCTTCCAAGCTAGTTTGCGGGGGACATTTAGATTTCAAAGGAGGATTTTGGGACGTTGAGTGACCCGGCCAAAGTGACTAGTGAGTCCAACCCTGTGTGCTAATGATCTGGACCATAGGTGCATTCATGGCCATAGAAGTGTTGTTTCCCGTTATTGACCCGAGACCCGAAGGCCTTGGCAGGCATGCAAGCGGTCAGCCCCTCGACCATATTCACTCCATTTTAGCTAGGCACGACCAGCCCGACCTCTTACTCCGTCCACATCTGTCCAATCCCAGGTCGTCTCTTGGGCAGTCTATGAATAGCTAAGTTTTAGTTCATCAGTAGTCGCAGTAGTCCATCAAAGTCCATCAGAGTCCATCAGAGTCCATCAGAGTCCATCAGAGTCCATCAGAGTCCATCAGTAGTCCAGTAGTCCATCAGTAGTCCAGTAGTCCATCAGTAGTCCAGTAGTCCAGTAGTCCAGTAGTCCATCAGTAGTCCAATAGTCCATCAATAGTCCAGTAGTCCAGTAGTCCAGTAGTCCATCAGTAGTCCATTAGACCAGTCACTTCCGGGGCGCATCGCTCGGCTATCGCACCTCGCGCGGACCGCCCAAGCCCACCATGTCGTCCCTCTACAAGCTCTCCGTCTCCGGCGTCCGGTCCTTCAGCCCCAAGGAGAACGAAACCATCCAGTTCGGCGCGCCGCTCACGCTCATCTGCGGGCAGAACGGATGCGGCAAAACCACCATCATCGAGAGCCTCAAGTACGCCACCACCGGCGACTTGCCGCCCAACTCCAAGGGCGGCGCCTTCATCAACGACCCCACCATCGCAGACCGGCTGGTGGTCAACGCCGAGATCAAGCTCGGCTTCATCTCCGTGGACGGCAAGTCCATGACCGTGACCCGCAACATGCAGTTGAACCGCAAGAAGGGCCGCCCGGGCGCCGGCGCCGCAAACACCTTCAAGAGCTTGGAGGGCCAGTTGGCCATCTTCCTGCAGGGCCACAAGAACTCCATCAGCACCAAGAACCTCGAGCTCGACACGCGCGTGCCGCTCTACCTCGGCGCGTCCAAGGCCATCTTGGAGTACGTGATCTTCTGCCACCAGGACGAGTCGCTCTGGCCGCTCAGCGAGGCCGGGCTTTTGAAGAAGCGCTTTGACGAGATCTTCGAGGCCGCGCGCTTCACCAAGGTCTTGGACAACCTCAAGGCCATCCGCAAGGACTTGGCGCTGGACATCAAGCTCATCCAGGGCAACGTGGCCCACTACGCCTCCGACAAGGCGCGTGCGCTCAAGATCAGGGAGAAGTTGCACGACTCGCTCCTCAAGGTGGACGACTACTCGCTGCAGATTGCCGCGTTGGTGGTGCGGATCGAGGCCTTGGAGAAGGATGCGGACCGGCTCTTTGACTCCAACCAGTCCTTCCAGCGCACCCTCAGCGAGCACGAGCGCTTGCGCGTGTTGATCTCCTCGCTCGAAACCTCCCGGGCCCGCTTGGGTGCTTCTATACACGTGCTCCTGGAGCCGGACTCGGAGCTCCTGCACATGCTGGCCAACTTCGAGCTGCTCCAGGCCGACAAACGCCTGCTTCTCCGCGACAAAGAGGCCCGTGCGACGTCGCTCGACGCCCGCCTCTCGCTGATCCGGGAAAAGGCCCATGTCTTGTCTCGGAACGAGGGCGTCTTGCTGTCTAAAGTGGGCGAATGCGAGCTGAACCAAGCCAGACTCCGCGAAATCGAGCGGTCGTCGGGCCTCGACGGGCCGGACTTTCTTGCTGGCTTGCGTTCGGATGCGGAGCGCCGCAAGGCGGAATATGGGTCGTTTGTTTCCGAACATGAAGCGAGTTTGGCGCTGCAATCCCACGCGTGCCAGAACCTTGACAACCTGGTGGCTGCCAAAAACGAGAACTTGGCCTATCTTTCTCGGGACTCGGCGGAAAAGCTGGCCAAGATTGAGGATCTAAGACACAGCATCTCTGCTCTCGCCATTCCGGAGGAGACCATGGAGATCGAAGCCTCGCAGTTGGAAAACTTGCGGTCGCGGCTCGAAACAAAGCGCCAGATCGTAAAGGACCAGAATCCACTGGAGATTGACGAAAAGAAGATGCAAGTTCGAGGCTTGGAGGCGGAGTTGGATGAGCTCATGCACAAGATCAATGCCGCGAACAAAATGTCGGACTTGACCAGCCGAGTGGCTTTGCTCAAGGAGTCTCGCTCCGAGAAGGAAACCGTCGCCGACAGATTGGTCTCTCTGTATCAGAGTCGTTTTCTAGAGCTTGTGGGCGCCGATTTGGCATCTGAAGCCGCCGAAAGTCTTATGGATCAGAGAGTGGCGCATGAGACGAAGCAGATGCACGAAGAAAGGAACAATTGGCTCAAGGCAAAGGAAAACTTCGAAAACGCCAAGTCGCTGCTTCACTACACCAAGCAACAGGCGTCTCTACGGGAAGCAAAGAAGAAAACACACCTCACCAACATTGAAAAGGTGATGTCCGACGCGGAAATCCCGCAATATGAGAAAATCATTCAGGAGATGGAAGACGACTATAAAACGGCAGTCTACAACCTCAACACGTTTGAAGTGACTAAGTCGTACAAGGCGAAAGCCATGGAAATCGCCCGTTCGGCCAAATGCTGTGTATTGTGCAACCGGGCATTTGCAGAAAAAGAATTGAGTGCGTTCTTGGATGCCACCGATGCTAACATCAAATCGTTGACTGCAGACAAGCTCACTGATGACGTCAAGGTGCTCTTCAACGAGCTCGACGAGATGAAGAGTATAAATGTGGATGTTCTTGAATACCGGCGCATCACGAATGAGACTGAAGATGATGGACAAGAGGCCGCAAACGCCGCATTGGAGCTGGCCAACGCATTGATGCAAAAAGCAGAGCTGGCGTTCAAAGCTTCTGAGCAAAGACTAGAGAAATTGACGGCGTTGGCGAAACCCGTGGCCCAGATAGGCCGGACCAAGGAGGAGATCGGCGCTTTAGACAAGCAATTGCAATACTTGGAGGCTGAGCTTCAAGACCAATTTGGGAGTGTACAAACCATGGAAGAGCTACAAGCGTTGCACCAGCAGAAAAGCTTTGAGGTCAAGAAGCTTCGCCAAACCGTTTCAGACCATATCGATAAGAGAACGAACCTCCAAAAGGAACTCAACAATTTGGAAGGCCAGGTCAAAGACAAGGAGCTCTCCATAAGCAGGCGGCAGCTTGCGCTCAATGAGGCCAAGGCTATGATGAACTCCATCGAGACTTTGGAGGCGCAGGTGCATGAGACTGAAAACCAAAAGCGTGAAATCAGCACCGAGGTGCTGGCATTGGAGAAAGACTTGGCGCAGCGTAAGTCGCAACTTGCGCAAAACGAAAAGGAGTTCCAAAAAGAAAAGTCGGTGCTCGAGGAGCAAGTGAACGAAGCTAAGAGAACGCTTGAAGAGTACCAAAGAATCAGCGCGGCCGTGAAGCATTTCACCGAGGTGGAGAGTCCCAAGATCCAAGAAAACGAAGCGCTCTTGGCCGAAACCAAGCTGAGCATGGAGCGTTGCAACGAGCAATTGGCCGATAACGCCCGGGAAATGGCCGACATCAACAAGTCTCTCAGCGAGGCCTCGAGCACCGAGCGCAATATCCGGGACAATGTGGAGTATCGACAGGCAGGCAAGGAACTCGACCGGCTCAAGAGCCAGATGAGCGAAATGGACATCTCCGGCGCCGAAAAGGCCAAGGAGGAGTACCAGGAACGAAGCCGAAGCCTCCGAAAGCAGATCGCAGACTTGAACTCGCAGCACTACGGGAAGGTGGGGGAAGTGAAGCAGATAAATGACCAAATCTCGTCGTTGCAGAAGGAGCTTCAGGAGGAGTTCAAGGACGTGGAGAAAACCTACCACAACGAGTGGCTCAAACTACAGAGCAATTTATTGGTGTCCAACGATATCCTCACATACTCGCAGGCCATGGACAACGCCATCATGCAGTACCACAGCATGAAGATGAGCGAGATCAACCGCATTCTCAGGGAGTTGTGGAGCCAGACGTATAAAGGAACCGACATTGATGGCATCGAGATCAAGTGCGACGTGACCCACGTTAGCCAAACCCGCGGCCGCTCTTACAACTACCGTGTGGTGATGTACAAGAAGAACTCGGAGTTGGACATGAGGGGCCGATGCTCGGCGGGGCAAAAGGTATTGACCTCCATCTTAATCCGGCTAGCCTTGGCCGAGTGTTTCGGCACCAACTGTGGCATGATTGCGTTGGACGAGCCCACGACCAATTTGGACACGGAAAATGCCGAGCTGCTAGCCAATGCATTGAACAACATCATCGATTTCCGAAAACTGCAGAAAAACTTCCAACTTATTATCATCACGCACGACGAAAAGTTCTTGGGGCACATCAACGGGGACGCCTACACTGACAACTTTTATCGGATCGAACGAGACGAGAACCAACACTCTGTGATCCGAAGCTTGCCCATCCACCTCATGCAGGATAACTAGGCGGAGGCTCCTGTTCACCGTCAGATGCGCCTGTTCACAGTCAGATGACGCCTGTTCACAGTCAGATGACGCCTGTTCACAGTCAGGTGACGCCTGTTCGGCAGTTCAGGCGCTGAGGCTAATGGCTGATGAATTATATCTTTCCTGGAGTCAAGGTGGTGCTAGAAGCGGCTTGGTATACCCCCTTGTTCATTGCACCCAAAAGCTTGTCCTTATCGGTCCAGGCGGACTCAAGCCACTTCTCAAGCTTCACTCTCTTGGCCGGCACTAGCGCCAAGTCCATGCGCCGCACGTGGAGATTCACCTTGATGGGATCAACCGCAGCAAAAAGGTCTAGCAATGAAGGCGGGCGCTTTTCAAACTGAAGCGTGACGTCGTACAAGATGGCGAACTTGCGCTCGGAGGCCAGGCGCACCGCAAAGATGGTGTTCAGAAGCCCCGGGAACCGCGGGTAAAGCACGTTGTCATAGATGGGCAAATAGAACTTCTGACCCTGGGCCCTCTGAGCATACGCCACGGCCGGGGACCGGATGTTGACCTCGGGAAACAACACCACCCACTCGGGCTGGTCCGACGCCAAGACCCTTTGGAACAAGCCCTGCGCCAAGCGCTTGGACAAGTCCCAGTTTTCGTCGCATGTGATCAAGTTCCGGACCACGCGGAACGTTGGGACCCGCCACATGGCATACCACGTGAAGAAGTTCACCTGCGGCGTCCACGGTGAGTCGACCGACTGCGCCAAGTACACCATGAAGAAATAGTCCGTGAGCGACTGGTGGTTGCACACCACAATGGCCGAGTCGGCCGTGACTTTATCGCCCAGCACGTGGACTTCCAACGGATGGATCTTGGCAAGGAACGCCACGAATACCCAATACATGCGCACGGCGTACGTCTCTACGGCCTCGTGAAGCGCCAGTCTCACAAGGCCCATGAGCGGCGCCATACGCCGAGCCACGGAGCAAAGCAAGGACACGTACACCAAAAAGAGGGCCACGCCGACGGCCCACAACTTGTACGCTATTTTTGCGGCCGTGACATCGGCGCCGGGAACAAGTCCCAAGTGGTAGATCAATTCCATCACCAGGCGAGGGCAAAAGGGGAAAAGGGCAAAAGGGGAAAAGGGCAAAAGGGGAAAAGGGCAAAAGGGGAAAAGGGCAAAAGGGCAAAAGAGGGCAAACGAAGGGGACAAAAGAAGGGGACAAAAGAAGGGGACAAAAGAAGGGGACAAAAGAAGGGGGCAAACGAGGGGACGGAGTGGGTGCAAATTGGCGCGGTTTTGGTGCAACTGGCGCGGTTTTGGTGCAACTGGCGCGGTTTTGGTGCAACTGGCGCGGGTTTGGTGCAATTGGCCGGGTTTGGTGGCAGCGGCCCCGCGCGGGCGGTGTGCAGTACCGCGACCTGGTGATGATGCGCAAGAGGCATCGCATGGATTTTTCATCTCCATGTCCCGGATCATCGTCAAGAACCTCCCCAAGTATCTCACGGAGCAGCGGCTCAAGGAGCACTTTGCCCCCCACGGCAATGTGACGGACGTGAAGCTCATGAAAAAAAGAAACGGGGAGCTGCGCCAGTTCGCCTTCATTGGCTACAAGTCCATCCAGGACGCCGAAAGCGCCGTGAAGTACTTCAACAAGTCGTTCATTGACACCGCGCGCATCGAGGTGTTCCAGGCCAAGACCTTCAGTGATCCCTCGGTGCCCAAGGCCGTGCGCGAGAAGCGGCGCCAGATGCAGCTCCGCCTAGAGGAGCAGGAGCTGCGCTTGCTCCGGCAAAAAGAGGAGTTCGAACAGAAGAAGCGCCAGAAAACGGGCCCCAAGTCGCAGCTTGATGCGGAGATCGAGGCCAACCCCCACTTGAAGGAGTTTATCGAGACCTTGAAGCCGGCCTCGCAGGTGCAGTCGTGGAAAAACGACTCTTTGGCGGATGGAACGGGAGCGCCCTCCACAAAAGCCTTGGAGGAGGCGCTCGCGAGCAAAGACCAAGGCGGCGGCCTTGATTCCTCGGCTTTGGTGGCACGCGCTCCCGAAAATGCCAGTGATGAGGAATATGAGGATTTCGGGGGCCGGGCGAGCGGCGTGGAGCTGGAGGAAGACATGCTTCCATTCACAGCCGATGCTCTGCGAAACGAGGCGGGCGGTGCCGATGCTCTGCAAAACGAAGCGGGCGGTGCCGAGGCCGAGCCGGAGAGGGATGCCGAAATGTCCGATCTAGATTGGCTCAAGCAGCGGCGGGTCCGTATCAAAGAAAATGGGGAGCAGGTGGCTGAGACTCACGAAGACACCAAAAACCCGGTGCGACAAAGCGAGGCGAAAAGAAGAGCAGAGCCACCAAAGCCCGTGGACGATGGCGGGGATGCGAGCGTGGAGGCGAAAATTCAGGCCACCGGTCGTTTGTTCATCCGGAACATTCTCTACGAGTCGACCGAAGAAGAATTCCGCCGGCTCTTCTCGCCGTACGGCGCCATCTCCGAGGTGCACATCGCCGTCGACACACGCACGGGCAAATCCAAGGGGTTCGTGTACGTGCAGTTCCAAAACCCCGAGCATGCCCTCCAGGCGTATCGGTCTCTCGACAAGCAAATCTTCCAGGGCCGGATTCTCCACATCTTGGCCGGCGACGCCAAGAAAGACCATCGCTTGGACGAGTTTGCGCTCAAAAACTTGCCTCTCAAGAAGCAGCGGGAGTTGAAGAAGAAAGCGCAGGCCGGAAAAACGCAGTTCAACTGGAACTCGCTCTACATGAACAACGATGCCGTGTTGGAGTCGGTGGCCAGCAAATTGGGCGTTCAAAAGTCGCAGTTGGTGGACCCGGAAAACTCCAGCTCGGCCGTGAAGCAGGCTTTGGCTGAGGCGCATGTGATTGGCGACGTGCGCAAGTTCTTTGAGGCCAAGGGCGTGGACTTGACCTCTTTCGAGGGAAGCGAGCGGGACGACCGAGTGATCCTCGTCAAGAACTTCCCTTTTGGCACCACTGTGCAGGAGTTGACGGAGCTTTTCGGTGAGTACGGCGAGCTCAAGCGGGTGGTGATGCCGCCTTCGGGCACCATCGCCATTGTGGAGTTCCGGGACCTGCCCGCCGCTCGGGCTGCGTTCGCCAAGTTGGCGTACCGCATGTTTAAGAAGGCCATCTTGTACCTTGAGAAAGGGCCCAAGAACCTCTTCTCCCGAGAGCCCACGGAGACGGAGCAGGTCGACAAGACCGACAAGGAAGAGGATGTTGTGGATGGCAAACTCTCCGCCAAGGATGTGATGGACGATGAGCCCGAGGAAGAGATGTTGGAGAAGGGCCCGACGGTGTCAGTGTTCATCAAGAATTTGAATTTCTCGACCACCACCGAGAGTCTCCGGGAGTTTTTCGAGGAGCTACCAGGGTTTGTGATTGCGGTGGTCAAGACCAAGCCAGACGCCAAGAACCCCGGGGCAGTGATGAGTATGGGGTTCGGGTTTGCTGAGTTCGACACGAAGGAGCACGCCGAAATGGCTATTCGCCAGAAAGACAATGCTGTCTTGGAGGGCCACCGGGTGCAGATGAAGATGTCCCATCGCAAGGGAGGAAAGAGCGACAAGGGCGAGAAATCCAAGCGCTCCAACAAGATCATCGTCAAGAACTTGCCGTTCGAGACATCGCGCAAAGACGTGGTGGAGTTATTTGGCGCATATGGTCAAATCAAGTCGCTCCGGGTGCCCAAGAAGTTCGACAAGTCGGCGCGTGGGTTTGCATTTGTGGAGTACACCACAGTCAAGGAGGCCGAGAGCGCCATGGACCAGTTGCAAGGCGTGCATTTGCTCGGGCGTCGTTTGGTGATGCAGTTTGCTGAGAAGGACACCGACGATGTGGAGGAGGAGATTGAAAAGATGACGGCCAAGGCCAAGAAACACGCTGCCTCCAGAGAGCTTGCCAACCTCCGGGTTCAGGGCATGGCCAAGGTTCAATTGGAGGACACGGAGAACCCCTTCGACGAGTTCTAGGGCCTTGTGTTGGATGAGCCTAGTGGCCATTCCAAGGTTCTTTCATGAATCGAGGCCTGTCCATGGAAGCGAAGCTCTACTGACAAGTGGTCACTGCAACTACATGACTAGAGGTGTCACTGCTGCTACATGACTAGAGGTGTCACAGTTGTGCCTGCGAGCGGGCCGCAGTTGCAGCTGCTCAACCCTGCAACAAACGATTTCCTCATTGTATTCACGATGGCGGAGGCGGCACATTCCTTTCAACCAAATGACGTGAAACCGGGACGTTTTCGACAATATCTGCCCCTTCTGTGCATCCAGTCTCAAGTGCGGTCCAGCGTGCACAACCAGGCAGGCGTATTATGGCGGAGCCACGGTGAAACGGCACCGAACAATTAACGTCGTGTGCTTCAAAACATACAGCACTCTATTGCTACAGCGTTTACCGGAGGTGGAAGCTGGCTACTGCATACCACTATAGGTGTTGGATTCTTGGTACCGTGGGGTGAGTGACGTGTGCGTTGAAGAATAGGGGGCTGAGGCCCATCAATGATGCGGCTTGTCGCTGTGAGGACGCTCCTGCAGCCCGGCTCCGGTCTGGCGAATGGGCTTCTAATCGCACAGGATAGCCGAGGCACTCCGGCTGGGGGCTACCCAGTTTGCGTTAACTGGGGTGACATGAGGCATGCTTGGGGCATGTGCTATTGATATGCAGGTGGTTGAAAGAGCTAGCTGATAAGCCACGATCCAATCCAATTTATTGGCTGAATTTTTGTCAAGTGCTACCGACTGCTACCGACTGTCGAGATCTAGTGGCCATTGGTCCTAGGGAGCCACTTGTCCCCGGGCTTTGGAGGATCTCCTCCGAAACAAAAGAAGCGATACTACGTCTCTCTGGATACAAAACTCGGTACTACCTTGGTCAAACTTGGTCAAACTCGATATCATACATTCAAGGGCGTCTGGTTAAAGATTGCAAGGGCCAGACTACATGTGCAAAACTAGCGTGGAACCAGACCTGACAGGCTCAACTCGTGCTGAATTTTGGGTGATCAGGAACACCATAAAGG
Source organism: Metschnikowia bowlesiae (assembly GCA_002370295.1). NCBI lineage: Eukaryota > Fungi > Ascomycota > Pichiomycetes > Serinales > Metschnikowiaceae > Metschnikowia > Metschnikowia bowlesiae. The sequence continues at coordinate 2,062 of NLAK01000030.1, read as the reverse complement.
GGAAACGTCGTCGGGATTCAGGATCTTAACATGTTCAGCCCTGGGGATTTGGTTGACACGCATTTAGACCGCACCTGGTCCGTCCAGCGGTCCCAAGTGGGACAGCAGTGGTGTACATGCAGTGGTGTACATGCAGTGGTGTACATGCAGTGGTGACATCAAACAGTTGCAAGGTACGAGGTCGAAAGGCCAGAGCCCAATGCAGCACTCCGGACGAAGAACCGGGCGGCACCATCGTGGTACTCGGACGGCGATGGGTTTCATGGTTCCACCAGTTTGGGCTGTCGAGACCCAGTCGTCTATTAGACCGTGGATCTATCCTTCAGGAGCTCAAATGGTCTCTCTTGAAGCCAATCCCAGAGGGCGCGGTCTGGCAGACTACGCCTGCAGCGACGGCCATTCCTTTCTGGCTATGCATCGGTGAATCCTGGCTGTGCTTCATCATCCACCAGTAGCTTCAGTCAAGACGAAGCATCAACTTCGGGAAGTACCAATACTAGTTGGTACATACCCTACCAGTTAGTACATACCCTACCAGTTAGTACATACCCTACCAGTTAGTACATACCCTACCAGTTAGTACATACCCTACCAGTTAGACTATACAGTACTATACACCAATCAAGGACCCAAAGCGTGCAAGCCAAACTCATGTGTTCCAAAGCATTAGCAGCTTTCCTGATTGATTCAAGTCCACTCGTATGCCACCATTCTTGAATTCTCGTATTCCTTCGCTCTTCGTTTCTGGATATAGAGGCCTTCGTACTTGAGTCTACGAGCTGAAGCTTTGGTCCATAATCTCCTTCGCCTTATGGTTGTTATACACCATCTGTCAGATCCGTCGTGGGTCTTGCGCTGCCCATGGGCACAGACCATGAGGGGTGTGTCTTCTGATGGCCTACCCTCGAGGCTAAGACGATGGGCCACCAGTCTTTCTAAAACTAGGCCAGCTGACCGTTTGGTAACGGTGGTCTGGACGTGGCCCGTCACCTGACCGTTTGGTAACGGTGGTCTGGACGTGGCCCGTCACCTGTCGCCGTCAATTGCACCGGGACAAACCGTCATAATGTCCGGCCACTTCACCTCCAAGCATAGATGGTCCTGTTCGGTTGGTAGGTCATTATGGGTGAAATTGAGGTGCCATCTTTCTGGTTCCCAGCGGTTCGTCTTGGTGCCCTCATGTTGCACTACAGAAGCTTTGAGACGGCGAGTTGCACCTCTAGTGAACTTGGAGCTGACACAGAAGTTTCATGCTTCGTGGGAAGTGGACGTGAAGGCACGAGACCGGGAAGAACCTCCTACTAACTTGATTGTCTGGACACTTCCTCAATGCCAGAAGGTATTGTCCAGCCACGAAACTGGATGAGATACCTTGCACCATAGTCTGAGCCCCCACCACAATTCTGTCATTAGAACTTCCCAATTCTGTCATTAGAACTTCCCAATTCTGTCATTAGAACTTCCCAATTCTGTCATTAGATATTTCCCAATTCTGTCATTAGATATTTCCCAATTGTCATTAGACATTTCCCAATTCTGTCATTAGATATTTCCCAATTGTCATTAGACATTTCCCAATTCTGTCATTAGACTCTTGGAAAAGGCACCCAAAGCGCCTTGAGGTCCTCCGGGAACTTTCAGGTTGCACTCGAGCCGCACTGGTGACCGCCCAAGTCAAAACCAAAACTAAACAAAAGAGCAATAAACATGATATTTTTGTTTACTTTACCGGGGTTGTTTCTGGAAATTCCAGGTTTGCACATTACTCACCCTACCCAACGCTTTGAGCCATGCATCGGGTCTTGTAGTGTTTGAAAGTGAGAACAAAAAAACAGAGTCTTTGGAGAGTAGTTTCGGGTCTTTTCAAGATAAGGCCGTGGCTCTCGAAAATACCTCTTCAAGTTACATGAGAAGCCTCCAGAGGCATTTCCCATACCATATACGCTTAGTGTTGGCCAAAGGGTACTGCATGACCGCGGGGTGAACTTGACTGGACGCTAAGCAGCTAAACCGAGGTATCATTAAGGGTAGTTAATCCCTGCGATGAAGCCCCCTGAGATTA